>CM029596.1:107128977-107241128 GCA_017311375.1 Mytilus coruscus | reverse complement strand
CCCCCAATTTTTGAACCCCTTATGATTCATCACCCCAAACTCAATCCCAGCCTTCAATGAGGTATGGTACCTTGCAGTACAATTTCAGAGAGATCCATACACTTAAACACAAGTTATTGTCTGGAAACTAGAAAATGCTTATTTTTGCCCTTTTTGGCCCCTAATTCCTAAAATTTTGAGGCAATTACCCCAAAATCAATCCCAGCATTCCCTTTGTGATATGGAACCTTGTGGTACAATGTCAGAGATCCATACACTTACACACAAGTTATTGTCTGGAAGTTACAAAATGCTTATTTTGGCCCCTTTTGGCCCCTAATTCCTTAACTGTTGGTACCATAACCCCAAAATCAATCCCAACCTTCCTTTTGTGGTATTGAACCTTATGGTAAAATTTCCTAGAGATCCATTTACTTAAACTAAAGTTAGAGTGCGAAAACCAATGTGTCTTCGGACGACGACGACGACGCCGGACGACGAGCGACGACGACGACGCCAACGTTATACCAATATACGACCACAAAAATTTTTGCGGTCGTATAAAACGGCAAAATTTCCTTAAAATTACCAATTCAGGGCAGCAACCCAACAACAGGTTGTCAGATTTGTCTGAAAATTTCAAGGCAGATAGATCTTGACCTAATAATCAGTTTTACCCTATGTCAGATTTACTCTAAATGCTTTGGTTTCAGAGATATAAGCCAAAATCTACATTTTACCCCTATGTTCTATTTTTAGCCATGGCGGCCATCTTGGTTGGTTGGCAGGGTCATCGGACACATTTTTAAAACTAGATACCCTAATGATGATTGTGGCCAAGTTTGGTTAAATTTGGCCCAGTGGTTTCAGAGGAGAAGATTTTTGTAAAAAGCTAACGACGACGGACGCCAAGTGATGAGAAAAGCTCACTTGGCCCTTTGGGCCAGGTGAGCTAAAAATGTAATTATAAGTATTGAATGCTTCTTTTAGTAATTTTATAGGGTTGTAAAAGCGTTGACTGTGCGCACATCTTTAGAATGAAGCACTTTTGCGCTTCATACAAAATGTACCTCGGTCAACGCTTTTACACCAAGGTTGGGCGGTATTTCCCACCCCAGACAATAGTCCCCAAGTGGTCAATACTGGCAAATACTGGTCAATTGAAATTTTCATGCTTCTTTTGACTGATTTATCTATCAATTCTAGTAAAAAAATTGGTTGATGAGGGAAAACTGTATTCCTTTGGCATGATTCAGTTTATAAAAATGAATGATATTGGTATGTTATTATAGTTCTTAGGGGTAATGATATTGCATACTTTTGGTATACATATTAACTTGCTATATCAGTTATTTTAACATGTATTAATCAAGATATTTTTTTCTTGAAAAGGTTTGAATTTTACAGGTAAATAGAATTACAAGTGACTAGCAATATAGATTATCAGAGCATTACCTATTATATGGCTAACAGGTGTCAAAAGTTTAATTACTATACAACTGTCCCCTAATAAATGTTGACATAACAGGAAAAAAGTCATAAAGTGATTTCTGAAGATTGTTTTAAACAATGAATTAATTCCTAACTATTCAACAGCATGATAAATATCTTCTAAATGCAGGAAATGGTTTTTGAATAAACATGATAAATATATAACGATATATATATATAAAACAATTGCATCTTTCAAAATAACCGTCAAGAAAACCAGAGGTTATATATAATCTCTTTTAAATGACTGACTTCATGGTGTTAATAACTATATATGTTGTATGATTAAATTAATATTTGATAAATCTTCATTAAACCATGTTCATGAACTAATTAATTGTGACTTCTTGTCCTAGTACAATGTAGTAAATAAGTGACTTTCTGCCATATGACTACATCTATCCATTTACCTTTATGTTTTATATTAAAGTCCTATCAAAATTTCAATTGACCAGTATTTGCCAGTATTTCCAGGTATTTATCACTGCATGTCAATACTAGTATTGACCACTTTTTGCCAACCTTGTTTTACACCTCAATAAATTTACAAAAGAAGCATTCAATTCTAAATTAATATATATATATATATTGCACAACAGACCACACAAGGTCTAGATAGCCTGACTTGGTACAGACACTAAACAATGTGGTGGGGCTAATAACCAGTTTCATCATATCCATCCATTTTAATTTGGGAATTATAACAAACCTCTTCTTCACTTAGTTCTCCTGCTCTCTTGGAGATGTCAACATCAGCCTTTTTACATACAACATTGGCATAACGCCTACCGATACCCTGGAACAATAAATCACTTCAATGTTATCTTTTTCATAAGTTATATAAATTAGATCCAGATCCAGCCAAACTTAAAATTGTTTTAACAGGTCAGGAGGTCCAGTAACAAATATTCTTTACTGGACCTTCATTGCTGTTACAGGACCTACTTACTATCACTGGTCTGTGGCGCGTTGCGCTGCGAACTAGGTAGGGGGTCTGTGGGCACGCCCCACCAGAAAAATTTTGAAAAATTAGATGCAAAATCTTGCATTCTGAGTGCTTTGACTATGATAAATGAAGTAACCAAAACTACTTTCTTGTCAACCAGTCTCTACCTTCTCTCCATTTGTCACAAAATTTCCCGACACCACGCTTTTCCTTGTATGCTTTCCATGTCTCAATTTTTTTTTGGAGTGCTGTACTTTGAACATCGGCCTTCCGTTTTTGACCAGGCACGGCCCCATCATAAAAACAGAGGAAACTGGTGTTATTGTTTACAACATGTGATTCCGGCGCATGCGTAATGAACCGGGGGGAAAAAGAAATGCCGGAAACTGACGCAATGGACATGACAATCGAGATACAAAATCTTCAAAATATTCAAATTGAAAGGGTTTAGGCAGTAGGGTACAAGCCAGTGAGCCCTAAAATCGTCTAATAATATGTTTTTAAAAAAAAGAAATGCCGATTTTCAGGGAATGCATAAAATAGTTGACAAGAAAATCTCGCCGCGTGTCACTGGAAGCGTAATTTCATTGGCCGCTTTTTATATTATTGCATTCTGATTGGGTTACTATTTGTGTTGCCCATATATATCGTGTTTGATATAGCAACACATTTTTCCCAATTTTAATACTGCATGCTGCAAAAAATGTACAGGACATGTGTAGTTCACAGGATGGTGGTGGACCTTCAAGTTTTTTACAGGTCATGACCTGCGGTCCGACGATGTTTGGGTTGGTCTGTAGATCAACTCTTATAATTGTCAACAATTCTGTGAAAAGTTGTTTCATGGAAAGTCTTAGTTAAAAAGATTTTCCTGAAAACAAAACACATTTAACGTGTACATATATAGTGGCTGCAGGGGTTAAAAATCCACTAGCCTGACTTAGGCATTTGCGCCTCAGGCAATCAATACCACATCTTCCTATATCTATTGTCATCAATATGCCCAACGGACAGGTAAAAAAGTTCTAGGTGCTAACAAAATAAAATAGAAAATCCCTACCGCCATCCCTTCATCACTATTTTGTCTTGTATGTCAGATGCATTGATTGATATGACCTGTTACTTAGTAAAAGGATTTAGCCTTTCAGAAATTCTTCAAAATGCTAACAATATCACTGATACCTTTATCTAACGCTCATTTCAAGTATTTTCAAGAAGAAGTAACGTGGAAAGAACTATTTAGACTCAATTGTGCTTTGAAAGCGTACTCAGATTTTTCATGTCAATCTTTGTGTTTTACTATTGTAGTCAACATCCCGTATTAGGAAATGTGCTTTTATAGAGAGAAAGTACAGTTCTGACAGTGTGATATTGCATTAATAAAGAGTCTAAGGCAGATTTTAGTACACTTATGTTGAACATTTCGTATCATGCACTGTCAATTTAACAGATTACGTCAGTACAAATTTATATCAAAAGTCTGAAGTTTAATATTGTTTTTTTTGTCAATCATTGTTATGATGCCAACATTTTTACAATGATTTCCTTTGTTACTAAGTCTTACAGGATTGGAATCTGAATCAGAAGAAAATGTCAAGCTTACTCTAATAATTGTTAGAAGCACAGGCTAGCAGTTCGATCAAATTAATAAATACAACAGCGACTTTGAATATCCTTGGATATAACTTTCAAAACTATTCAAACAGAAAACTGACCGTCTGTTTAAGTTATCATTTTACGATGATTTTCATCTGAGGATGTTGCGTAATCACCCAGCCGATTTGTTTTATTTTTATAACTTACACGAGTCGATAAATTTCCTATTCGGTAGGTAAAAGGTGGGAATTAAGGGTAGATTTATTATATTGATTGAATAAAAATTGAAATATAAAAGGTAGAAAGACTGCTGATGGATAATGTGATTGCAAACGTCGACACTCCACCGGTTGTGATCAGCAGTGGATTTTTTCTCACGACCATTTCGTTGATATGGATGATATTTTAAAAAAATGATAGAAATTAGCTCTTTGTCGGATAATTAATATGCGATTGAAAGATATTTTCATTTATAGACTTGCAATCTTCAACGATAATCTCAATTTACAACTAACATAATGTCCTGGACATTCAATACTGTTTTACAAAATAATGACAAGTGGTGATCTAAATTAAATTCCCAGTCATGTGAAATTCATCAGGTAAATTGGGAGTTATATTTTTTCTGGACTTTTACAAATAAATTGAGGCAGATGCACATGAATTCAATCCATCATAATCATAATATTACTAGGCTACTCCCTCATGTCCCAATCAACAAATTTTATTTAGAACACAATGGTATCAATAAATAAATAACAACTATATATTGTCTAAACCTTTTTATTTAGAACTTTCTTTATATACATTGTGTACAAAACACATGAAAAACTGCAAGTATATCTTTTATTCAATATATATATAAAACAATTTCCTTAGTGATAAGCATGAAAACACGATGCAACCGAAACAGTAATGGAATCTCACTTCTCCTTCTCTCTTGGAAGGAGAAGTCACTTTCCTCTTCAAAATCCTAGATTAGGCCCTGCTCAGGAGAGTTATTTTTAAGGTGTAAAAACAGCCATTTTTGTCAAATTGAAGTGTTCTCCCCAGGCCCTTAAAGGACCGCGGGCCCGCGATGTATAATTTTTGACCGTGGTGCTAAAATTTTCAGTAAAAAAATCGTAAATCGGTAAAGTTTTAAGCGATTTGTTACATTTGTAAATCCTTTCCGTGCGGTATAAAATTCCAGGTGAAATTTGACCAGTTCAAACCAGTTTACTCAGATTGTTGACACCACATGATCGATTTACCTAATGAGGTTAACCTTGTTGATTGGATTTAATCGATGTAATTAACACTTGTTACATTATTCTGTTGTGTTTTAATAAGGAGTTCACAACTTTATGATCACTGATAACTGTTTTATGGCTTCACTCACAACTCAAGCGCTGACCTGTGACAAGTCTGCAATTACTTTGTACACAAACAGTGTGAACCCGATAGTTGCACACACGCCTGTAAATTTTTTGTACATAAGGCCTAAAAAAAAAATATCTGTGTTTCCGGTAACATCATTTCGAAAAATAGGGTCGGTAGGTCGGATTTTTTTTTTTTTTTGACATTGTAAACGAAACGGAAAATTATCATGGGTTTTCCAAGTCCGGTCCGTAATTAGTTTCAAATACGGAAGTGCGGCCATTTGCAATGTTTTTGAAGCACCTGCTGTGCAATTTTCTTTGATTTTAACCTATTTGGAATACCTTTTGACATAAATAAAATGTTTTACTGGCTTTCTGTGCCAGAAGAGACAAGTTAGATAAATAAATATGTCGATTAACAGAAGACTGCGTCAAAATCAGGGTCGGTTGATACCAATTTTTTTTTTTTTTTTTTGAAGATCCAATAAAAAAATTAGGGTCGGGGGCTAAAAACAGGGTCGGTCAAGTTACCGGAAACACAGGTTTTTTTTTTAGGCCTAATAAAGTTGGCTCATTAGTATAGTATAATATGTCTGATTAAACCATGGCCAAAATTTTCTTTAATTATGACATAGTAAGTGCATGATATCGGGTTTCAAACTATAGTATCTGTGAAGGGGACGGACATCTCGTGATCTGTACATATCACATGACCCAGTAAGGTCACATAGAATTTTAAAGTTTATTTGCAATTAATTGCAATCCATTCTATTTAATAAATAAAATGCATGACTGTACCTTCAAACTGGATATCTATATCCACAATTAATGAATAACAGAAGTAATCTTGCAAATTTTATCCATAAGCACATGTTAAATCTATTTATATCTACTTCCTGTCATTTAGGTGGGAAAAATAGGGAGACTTTGTTGTTGACATTGAATATGGTTACTTATAGACCTAAGATAAAAGATTAAGGAATTCTTTTTAAATGGATCATGATAAATAAAGATTAAGATTTCAGTGCTGTATCAATGTTTGATTATCACCAAAGTCAAGAAAGGTTAATATTTACATGAAATCTATGGCAAAATGTTTTTTAAATTTATGAAAATTTTTTTTTTTTTTTAAATTTAAGATAGAAACTCGTTCAAACAATAAATCAATATTTGTTCTTGTTATTTTATATCTCCTTATGACAAGAATCCTTTCACATACAACAACTTTCTTTCTAGAAACTATAAAGTTTTTTTAAATTGAACATTTTGGTCTCCTAAGTTGAATGATATTCTATTTTTATTGATCATGGATTTTATAAAAGATTTGATTACTTTAAATTTAGATGAATATTTTGTAATGAATCATGTTTTATTCATTTAAAAAATATTAAAGTATACGAACTGATTATTGATTTACTCCTTTTTACCAATAATTTTCTGACTCAATGTCTACATAACACAGTACCACAGTGTCAAAACAAAACAAGAGACATACTGCAGTAACTAGAAATATAGCTAAGCGACGCAACGCGACGCGACACAACTGATTGTATGAATCATTTCACCAAGCTGTCCACACACATTACCCTGGTGCTATCCAAAAATCCTGGGGAGAACACTGCAATTGTTATGATGAACCTTAGTTAGAGGATTATACCATGTACATGTATATTCATCATTTGACATATAGTTAGACCAATTGACAAAATAATTGAGGTATTATGTAGTTTTTATCACAATTTTTTTCTCAAAGATATTCGAGCATCCTTTTGCATGTACAATAATAAAAAATTAGAACCAGCAGTGAACGTCCCGTTCTTTTTCAGTTGGACCAGGCAGAAAGGCAATATTAACTCATGATTTATATCAGCAGGGCGACAGCATCAGTATTGTACATGCTGAATTATCCGTTATATATGATATTATTAGGTCATACTAATGCTTACCTTGATGGCAGTCATTGCGAACATAATGTTCCTGCGACCATCAATATTCGTATTCATAATACGAAGAATGTGTTGAAACTTCTCTGGCAGTATCAATGCCTTAAAAATATACAAATTTCTGTTTAAAACATAAATTTTGTCTGATTGTAATTATCTGCTCTTATTGTTAGTGTTTGCCAATTAATAGATACATGTATTTATCTTTATCCATGCAACTCAACAGATACATGTAATCCCACATATATGAAAATATAACATTTTTTATCCAAAATAAAATAATAGACAACTACTCAAACATTTGAGCCAGTGCTGAACTAGACACTAGCTACGGGACTCAAATACTGAAAGGTGGTAGAACTTCATCAATGACCAAGGCTAGACTACATGTATCAGATTATTTCCTATCAATTTTAAAAGATATATGATTTGAAAATTGGATAAATCTGTTGGAATCTTTAAATTAAGATGAATCAATTGAATTTAATCACAATTAAACAACAGCATGTAGGAATCTACTAATTCCGACTCTTGGGCAATATTGCGGTGTTTTATTTTTCGGGGTATAAATAAAGTTGTCAGGTCATTTGTTCAGAACCACTGGACCCCCCTGTTTTTATCCAATGTAGAATCTCTCTGACTGAACCCTGTACACAATTTATTCAGAAAACAGATTAATTATTAATTGAGGAAGTGTTTCTAATGAAAATCAGCTATGGATGATTTCTAATTAATCGAAATAGGATGGATATATTTCGGATAAGTTAGCACTATCTATCTAACCATGTTGAAGATTTAACCGGAAAAGGAAGTTGGCGTATATAAAGGGAGAGAATTTAATCTCCAGCGAGCTAGTTTACAGTACGCTACAGTTATCCCCCAGGACTGTTTGTGGCTGGTTTTATTCAGTAAACGTCGAAACATAACATAAGAACACAAATTAAACTTGTATCTTCAACAAAATATATGGGTATTATACTATAGTTATTCTTCAATCATACAAAACACCAGATTACATACCACTTTTTTACTAGTGTCGTACTCGTAGTGAAAAAAATCTAAACACAAGGGCATGTATCATAGATGAAAGTCTGGATGGATTTAACGGAATAAATACTAAGAACAAATAATGTAATGAATACAGAAATACTGAGCACATCAGCTTGTCCCATAGACAGCATGGACCGACCTTTAAGTCAACTCGGACCGTCGATAAAGTCGACTCAGACCGTCTAAAAAGTTATCTCTGACTGTCTATTAGTATTAAAAATGTCAACTCTAATGAAGAGTAAAAAGAGAGTTTGGGCTTTTAAAAGGAATATAAATGATTAAATGTTATTGAATTTGCAAAACACTTTCAAAATATTTTTGTTTTAATGTGTATCCAAATTTCTACATATCTTTATTAATCTATTATACAAACTTAATTTATACAAACAAATAAAATTGTTTTATTCATTTAGTGAATTTGTTATTTATTATATTTTTTATATATTTTAATTTTGTTGCATAATCATATTTGTTAATTGAATACACCTTATCGCTATTTATTCCATTCTGGATAAGTTCTGAAATTACATAACTCTTTTAAACCTGTTGAAGCTATCTGGGGCCCTGTTCAAACAATATACTATGCATAAAAATTTTCAGAATTGTGTTTAATTATTGTAAACACTTCAAACAAAGCATTTTTCTTACTTTAATTTGTGTATAAATTTAAAAATTAGATCATAAACTACAAAAATTTCAAAATGTTCACTTCCTACACGTTTTCCTCCCTCAGCTCATTACCGATGACCTTTGTCTTGCCACAATTTACCCAAACAGGAAGTTGTCTAAATGACTGTTTTTTCCAGAATGGACTAAATAGCGATAAGGTGTATTCATTATTTATTATATTTGTTTATTTTAATCTCATTGTATTTTATCTAAATTATCTAAAGTCATAATAATTTAGATTAAATTGAATTAACAATCAGTAATGTTCATGATGTTAATTTTATTTTTCTAATAAATTATAATAATCTAATATTAAACAAGCCAATTACAGGTCGTTGAGAAATAAATCATAAAAACTGACTTACTCACAAGGTTTGACCAACTTGGTGTCACATTGAATTTTGATGCTAAGAGATGAACTTTAATTTCTAGCAATCTGATTAAACTACAGATCCTGTGTCAAAGTTTTGTTTTATACAACGATCTGAAGATGCTCTGTTCTACTTTCTGTTTTACAAAACATTTGGGATTCTCAGGTTTTTTGTCTGATTTATACACGCCTTCAAAAATTTGAAGCCTGAAATTTCACAGGCTGTTGTAATAATTACAAGAACAGAGAGTAAAACGAAGTATTGTTAGATCCATTTATTAAGCAAAGCTTAGACACATGATCTGCATTTCAATCTGATTATCAGATTGAATTTCTGTCTAAAAGATTGTTGTAGTGTGCTCAAGGCAAAACAAATATCAGGAGATCAGAGATGGGTACGATTACTTTAAATGTAATTAATTAAATTACAATTACTTTGTCAATTTTACGATTAAATTAAATTATTGATTACATCATTTCTCAAAATAAATGATTAAATTAATGATTACATTGGCAAGTAATCATGATTACATCTGATTACAATGAATTTCAAAATAACCCATTTGAATGATGGAAATGAATAAAGGTTAATATAACTAGCACTATTTGAGAAAGGAATTTATTTGATATGTTATTGAATAATAATTTCAAACTTCATCAATTTAATAAACCACAAAGATTCACAACATATATACATGAACATTGTGTCACTGGTTATGACCCATTACACTTTATCATCATTAATTTCTTAATTATTTTGACTTCAGTCAAATAAAAGTTTGTAAAGAGGTTTGGTTTTTGTCTTTCTGACATCTTCCAGACTTTATATGTATTTCAGAGTGCAGTCATGGGAAGTTAAAATACATGAAATATGAACAAAATAAAGTTATCAGTTAAAACATATCCAAAATTGTAATAGATTTTTTTTTAAATTATAAACAAAAATCCTGAGGAGATGCACATGAACTCAGGAGGACCAATCATTGAAATTTCAGTGTTCCTTATGTGATATTTTGATTACCTCCTCTTTTTTTTCCCCTTTTGAACTTGTTTTCAGGATGTTCATTTATGACAGAGACACAGTTTAAATGTTTGTGGAGGTAAAAACTAAACACAAACTTGTACAGGTGGATAAGACATCTGGAGGTAACATATATTCCGAATCAATTAAAGTGTTCAGATCTATGCTCTTGTTTGTATGTTTGAAATGGCATTCTTTAAACAGTAAATTCTCCCTTTAAAGCTTTATCAGTTTTAATTATATATGTTTTAAAAGAATGAAAGTTGAAACAATATTTATATTATATCTTATTTATTTACAGATCATGGATCCCCATGAGACTATGGATTTAAACCTTGGAGAGCTAGATATTACATCTGAAGATTATTGGCTTGATGAAGTTGATGGTAAGAGCTAGAATTAATCAGAATTTTGAATGGAAAGAATCATCTATGCGAAGGCTGGTATATTTTCATGATTTTGGGGCGATATGTTTTGTTGATTACCACTATCACTACATATGGATAAATGGTTATAGATGAATATATCTAACAATTAAGCTAAATTGATTTCAGCAATAACCAACTTTATCATTTTACAATGTGTACTGTTGATGAAGATCGTTTGGCAAGATATAATAAGAATAGTACTTTTCCTGTAATAAATTGATATATTACTGTTATATATTGTTTGGGCAAACTGTCTTAACTACCTTCAATGCATGCTGACTTTTCATAGCTATTTAATTCCTTAACTCTCTCCTTTTTGAATTGTTAATTGGATGAGGGGTATGGTTGTATAGTGATCATCAATGACTTTATTTTGTAGTCCATTTGTTCAGTTGTTATACCCCAATTTCAAAGAAAGAGAGTCCTCTGTCCGTCTATGTTTCCATCCATCCCATGAAATAATTAAAGATTCATGAAATTTGGTATCAAGTTTCTTGTGAAAATGCTTGATCATGTGATACGTTTTCACATCAGTCAAATATTGAGTTCCTGTTTGCCGAATAGTTATATGTTCTTACAAATATAGCCATGGTTGAAATTTTTTGTTGCAAATTTTTCAGGAAGTGCAAACAGATATCCCTGAAATTTGATATCAAGTTTCATTTGAGCATGCTATTCTGGATGATTTGCTTTCACATCTATTGCTCACCAACCTTCTGTTTACTGAATACTTATATTGGGGATATCATTTGAAAGCACTGTAGCTCAAAGTACATCTTGTTTGTCTGGACTTTATTTTATTTTTGACTCATTTAAATTATGGGGTTTTCCACTGCAAAACATGAGCTTTGCCATATCTTCAAAAGAATGAGTCTGCAAGTCCCCATAAGCAACAGACCAGATTTCATTTTAACAGATTTTTTTCTGCACAATTTTATTGGTTGCTTTTTTTTTTAATTCAAGATCTGAATAATTTTGGGTGTTCCCAATGGAAATTTCACATTATAAACTTTGTCATATTGTAATTATTGAAAGAAATTTGGAGGGCAGCTTAGCAGCTAGCAAGTTCTGCTCACAGCTTATCTAGTTGTTGTATTTGGATGTAACATTACATAACATTTATCCAAGTGTTTGTTATAATATCAAATGTGTGTATATGGATGTTACATAAAGTTGATTTATTGTATGTAGGTATTTGTTAATAACCAGATGTGATGGATACTATTTGATACTATTTGATGTAGTACATTGTATATGTCTATGTTTTAGAAATTCCTTCTTTTGTTTACAGTACACATTCAACAGAATCTAGAAGATGAAATTGTCAAAGAAGCCCTGAAAACTGTATGTATATTCATATAATGAGTAATGGTAAATATGAGTAGATGGTTTAGAGTAAAATAACAATTGCAAGAAATAGGCAAGCAGTGGCGGATCCAGAGGGGTTCCGGGGTTGGAACCCCCTTTTTGGACAATCAATGCATTTGAATGGGGACATATAGTTGGAACCCCCGTTTATCCTGGGTTGGGAACCCCTTTTAAAATGGCTGGATCCGCCTGGCAAGCATACAAATATAATGGGTAATTGTCAATCAGACAGAATCAAACAACACAGGTTATGCAAAATAAACATCTTTTATAAATGGTTCAGCTTTACATACAATTTCTTTACATAGGGTAAAAGTCTAACTATCATTTACCTTAGAAAATCTTCAGGTTGATGTATAAAATAAAAAACCATGCGATTTGAATTAAAAAAATACTGTAATAAAAAGACGACATGAGTAACATGATTCTCACATTTTTTTCAGGGAGTGGATTTAAGGCAGTATTCCAAAACAGTAGAGAAGGAATTACTAGGTGTGGAAAATGAATCAATAAAAGACTGTATCCATACTAGTACTGTAAAACCTAGATTAATAAGTCATAATTGATAGTGACCTATAATCATTTAACTTTGATTAAGGATACATTTAAGGGTTTAAAACATCCTAAAAAGTAGGTCACTCTGACATATATACATTTCATTGATTCACATAGTAGTTTAACATCTAATGTCATTTCTCAAGTACCAAATGATCTACGGTCCTTTTCCCACTGAAGTTAAATTTCAATACCATACCTGGTTAATTGGTCATACACCTGTACCATGCCAAATTTAACGCGATCACAGCTTATTTGCATTAACTAACTGTATAAAACTTAATTCAGAAAAACTATAAGAGCTAGACAATCAGTATCTTGTAAACATACATTCAACCACTCCAATATGCATGTTGAGTGTAATATGATATTTTTCCACTCGAGACAGTAAAATTTTCAAGCCTCACGTCTTAAATATCTAAAATTTTAAAACTGTTGAGAGTGAAGAAATATCATATTGCACAAGATTCAGTGGTGGAATCTGTTTCTATAAGGATTTGTAGACTGTATGTAATCCAAGGTAGACAAACTTATTCTGTTTTTGTCAATGATCAGCAAAAAGATGAGTTCTTTTTATGTGACATCTTCAGGTATGGTCACCTTTATCATGACATCACAATCAGAAATTCAGAGGAAAGCAAGAAAATTTGACATCATAACAGGGCTTCCAAAATTTTTTTGAGCCAGCCGGACATTTCATATCTTATCCCGATTTTAAATCCCTTTAGACTTAGTAAATTAAGCAACTATGATAATCAGTTGGCCATCATATATGATATAACCAATGATTGACATTAAAAGATAAGAAGTCGATATTAAACTTTACTTTGATATAAATTCGATGTTCTGACGTAAAGTGTTAAATTGAAAGTGCAGCATTGTTAGTGTGCAACATCACCGTACTAATTCTGTCTAATTCTGCTTTAGACTCTTTATTTGTGCAAAATAACGTTGTCAAAGACTTTACTTTCGTTTTTAAAATCACATTTTCCTAATGCAGGATGTTGACTAGACAACGGTAAATCACGGATCAGAGACGGATACGTAATATCCGTGTAAGTTTACGATTGAGTTAAGTAGCCTTTTTAAGTTATTTCTTCAAGAAAATACTCGAAATGAACGTTAGATAAAGGTATCAATGATAATTTTAGCATTATTGAAAAAATTAGGATGCATAATTAAATTTCCACCAGCGCACAATAGACAATATAGACACATGCGCACACATTTACTAGTTCAAACAACGTAGTTCTGACGATTATTTGTTTAAAACTTTTCAAATTTTTCATCAAATCATATTTATTAACATATTTCTTATAATTTCAAACTTTGAGACTAAATTAAATAGATGCAACCCGCTGAAATGGTTGAAAATAACTTTGAATACCCTTTAGCGCACCCCAGTATTTAACACGATGTACAGTGTTTATAATGAATATCATACAAGTTCGAATTCATTTATAAATATTCTTATTTGAAGAATTATTTTAAAATCTAAGGATACTTTTTAAAACTGAATGCTCATTTACAATAATATCTACAAAGCGTAATTAAATTGGATGTTGTTCCATACACGCTACATGTTTGACCTCGTTTACCTGATCACTTTTATGGCCATTGTTATGCATCATCAATTCTATTGATTAAGACAAGCTAAGGTCTCTCATCAAAGGTAATGACATGTAATCAGTGAATGATTTATGGCTTCAATATTACTTATTGAAAGGATAATTGTTTGACAGCTTGTTGTTTTTTAAATAAAAGAACAAATGTTTTTCTACTTTTTAGCTCACCTGGCCCGAAGGGCCAAGTGAGCTTTTCTCATCACTTGGCGTCCGTCGTCCGTCGTCGTTAACTTTTACAAAAATCTTCTCCTCTGAAACTACTGGGCCAAATTTAACCAAACTTGGCCACAATCATCATTAGGGTATCTAGTTCAAAAATTGTGTCCGTGACCTGCCAAACCAACCAAGATGGCCACATGGCTAAAAATAGAACATAGGGTAAAATGTATATTTTGGCTTATAACTCTGAAACCAAAGCATTTAGAGCAAATCTGACAGGGGTAAAATTGTTGATCAAGTCAAGATCTATCTGCCCTGAAATTTTCAGATGAATCGGACAATGGGTTGTTGGGTTGCTGCCCCTGAATTAGTAATTTTAAGGATTTTTTCAGTTTTTGGTTATTATCTTGAAAATTATTATAGATAGAGATAAACTGTAAACGGCAATAATGTTCAGCAAAGTAAGATCTACAAATAAGTCAAACATGATCAAAATGGTCAGTTGACCCTTAAGGAGTTATTGCCCTTTAAAGTAATTTTTACCAATTTTTGTAAATTTTTGTAATCTTTTACAAAATCTTCTCCTCTGAAACTACTGGACCAAATTCAACCAAACTTAGCCACAATCATTATTAGGGTATTCAGTTTAAAAATGTGTGCGGTGACCCAGCCAACCAACCAAGATGGCTGCCATGGCTAAAAATAGAACATAGGGTAAAATGTAGATTTTGGCTTGTAACTCTGAAATCAAAGCATTTAAAGCAAATCTTACAGGGATTAACTTGTTTATCAAGTAAATATCTATCTGCCCTCAAATTTGCAGATGAATTGGACAACTGGTTGTTGGGTTGCTGCCCTGAATTGGTAATTTTAAGGAAATTTTGCCGTTTTTGGTTATTATCTTGAAAGTTATTACAGATAGAGATAAACTGTAAACAGCAATAATGTTCAGCAAAGTAAGATCTTCAAATAAGTCAACATGACCAAAATGGTCAGTTGACCCTTAAGGAGTTATTGCCCTTTATAGTCAATTTTAACAATTTTCATTAATTTGGTAAATTTTGGTAAGTTTTACAAAATGTTTTCCTATTGTAATCTTCTTTTCTGAAACTGCAGTAGAAAATCAATATAGAAAACAATCTACTAATGAACTGGCAATAAAAATAATTGATAATTCTATAACATGAAAAAAAAACCACATTAATACCTGATGATGGTGTTTCTTTCTTTACATTGAAAATGATGTCAACTATAATCCCGAACAATAGGTCGAATGTCAGATATGTTTCAGTACTTTGGCTTCATTTTCTACAGATTTCTGAAGTGCAAATGATGCTTGAATTCCTACACTAATTTATACAGACTTCATCCCTTTCACAGGTAATGCCTGCCTCATATTATATTTAAAACTTTAATAGAATATCAGAAATTTTGAGAGAAAATTAATCAACCATGCAAGATCTAAAACTTAATTAATATTGTTCAAATTATCAATTAACTATTAAAAAAAATTCTCATTAAAAAATATAGTTCTTCATTTTATATTTTATCAGAAGTTTAGGAAAAAATTGAATTTAATTGTGTCCCTTGTTCTCATTTCCTTGGATAAATCCAATACAAATTAAAGTATTGGTATTGAATTAATATTTAAGAAATATTTCAAACCTTACCATTTTCTTCACAAGAATGAAGACCATATTTTCAGTGTCATGAGTATCAGTCATCATATTTGTTGTACTTTGTTGTTTAAAAGTTGAATACAAAAAAGATCAACAAAGCAATTCAAAACCACTTGAATTTTGCAACAACAAATGAGAGTTTTAACGACCTCAGCTGGCTATACAACCCTTGCACAATCAACTGAATTTTTGCAGAAATCATTAATAGGAAAGATTGCCCTTAAATGATAATTTTTATTACCTTTTTTTTTTTTTTTTTGGGGGGTGTTAAGCAACAACAAAACTTCACAACAAACTTTCTCATCACTTAGCATTTCTGGTTAGATAAATTTTACAAAATTCTCCCTGAAACTACTGTCAAATTAAACCAAACTTGGTTTAAATCACCACTAGGATATCCAGGGACCACTGTGTATGATGACCCTGCCTGCCAACATGGCACACATGGCTGAAATAAAACATAGGTTTCAAACACACTTTTTAGTCTTATATCTCTGAAACTAAATGACAGTACAACAGTTGCATTTATCATGCATCAATTGTAAATAAAAATATCAGGTGAGCGACACAGGGTCCTTGGAGCCTCTAGTTATTGATGTACTAAGCCGTGCATTTATGTACCCAGAGGATTAGACTAACTGAGACACTTCAAAGTATGAAATATGCTGCATCTGTTTAATTAAACCCAAATATGACCGAAATATCTTTGTGAAATAGATTGCCACAATTATAAACTATAATGCCCAAACGGACATTTTTACCGATCGATAGTTGGTAAAAAAAGTGAAATGACCGTTTTATGAAAATGCCTTGAATAACAAAAAGTGGCAAACCTATGATATTTGACCGTTTGAGGCTGAGAGCAGCCGGACTTTTTATATAAATTTCGGTCAAGTCCGGAATATATGACCGTTTGGAAGCCATGCATCATAATTGAATTTTGACCAATGAAGAACTGAGATAAAATGAAAAACACATTGTTTACTAAAAAATTTATCAAAGGTTCAGGAAAAGGATAAATGAACTAAGAATAAGAGAAATATATATATACTTGATTAAAAAAGACGTTTGAATATTCTTGTCAAATGAGCCTTGTACAACAAGCATAATGATAACAATATAATTAAGATTGTAAATGGGATGTCTTTTAAAAAAGTACTCAAAAAATGATTTACTTGAATTTATTACCAATTACAGCAGAGGAGCTAAATCTAAGGCCATTCTATTTTCTATGTATAGTAGATGGTCATGTTGTGTAAAATAATTGCTAACAGACTGGGATCTAGTGAAAACAAATATTCTATAAAACCACTGAGCCAGTTTTAACCCGAGATCTGTCTAGATTTGACCTTGATGATCAGAGGACCATTGCTATTTGATATATATATATTAGAGATGTCTGTGAAGAACTTTTATGACTGACAAGTTATAGAGAGAATACTGACACACAGAGGTCTCTAAACACAATAAATTTAATGGCGCTTTCGTTAGTTAAAGCCATAATAAATACCTGAATCAGTGGAAAGAAATTTTTTTTTGGACTTTCATGATTGACCTTAACACTAATTAGACCTTGAGAAGGGTGAGGACATAGCAAGTTTACACAAACAGATATCAGCCTGTGATACCATTTTAGAGGTAAGAACTTGTACTGCTGAGAAAATGTACTACATTGTAATAGCATAGTTTACTTTTGTGTATGATACATATAATTTTTTCCAAAAATTAAATTAAAGACCCTTTCGAAAACCAATTCAGATATTATTTGCTAAGCTAAGCACAGTGCCACAATTTGGTAACTATAATGGTAATTTTCTATCATTCTTAAGGAAAAATTGCAGGTTTCACACATTTATGGTCAACTTTAAAAGAGTGCAGCACTGTTAATTCCACCTCTCTATGAGAACTGTGCCATAAAAGTCAAGTTTACTACTGTATAGTAAAATAGGGTTTCTTCTTTGTATCACCTGTGGTTAATGGATAATTTTTGCACAAAACTTAATTATATTTTCAGAGAATGGAACAAATGTTAAATGGTTTCCAGGGCGATTTGAGTAGTATTAGTACAGAAATACAGACTTTACAAGAACAGTCAGTTACCATGAATGTAAAACTTAAAAATAGACAGGTAATCTAAATAATTATCAGGAACAGTTGTAGGGTTTTAAATAGGTTTCAAAGTTGCTCTTTGACAATATAAAGTAGCAGGAGAAATGGAGGAACCATTGCGTGCTGACTTGTGATGACCAGGGATTTCAAGGGCAGAAGCCTTGTAAAGGAACAAGGAGTGTGTGGGGTGAATCCAATATTGTGAATGTAATATTACAGAGCAGATATGCAATTTTAGTCATTATTAGGAACAAATGTCAGTGACTTTGAATATAATTAAACTTCAATCAGAGGTAATCATTTTCAGAAGCAGTGAACAGTTATCATTAATGTAAAAAACCAGAAATGGACTTTGAGGAAAAAAAGGGAGGAGTAAGTAATCTTAATAGCAAAAGGAACAGTCATCTTGATCACAATTATCTTTATAGGATATTTAGTTTTAAAAATTGATCCTACAAAAGCATAATTGCAATAACTAAATTTAATAGACTGACAATGAAAGTATAACACCTTTGTACTACTTTTGTGATTCCAGACCAAATTTTGGTTGAAAGTTGATAATACATGTATAAACAATTTTCATAATTCACATGTGCTAGTAAGTCTGTAGTTAATCTCATGTTCATAAATCATAGCAAAGATGTTGTAATTTGAAGATCCTCAGAGTAATCTATAATTGTATGAATATAAATATCATCAATTTTATTGGACATTTGGTTCATTAAAAATCAATAAGCCTTGCATTAATGTTTATTCCATGCAGAAATTTTACATTTATACTAAAATATATGACGTTTGTCATGCATGTGATTTTCAGCTCATAATGTGAGACATAGAATGCCAATCGAGTGGTGTCGTTAACTTTTGTATAATGCTTTACATTTCAGAAGGTAAAATACCTAGATGATTCATACCTTGTAAACAAAGGCCTTTTGTGACAAAGTTTCTGTCTGTCATATGTTTGTTGTCCTTGACCTCATTTTCATGGCTCAGTGAGTTCTGAAAAAACTGCATAGTTATTTTGTCATGTGAATTTCTCATTTATGAGTAATTGGATAACTAAATTTGGTATATGGGATACTTGCAAGGTCTACATGTCCTTCAGACAGGGTTCACCTGACCTTGACCTCATTTCATTCATCAGTGATCAAGGTTAAAGTTTCATGGTCAAGTCAGCATCTCAGATACTATAAGCAATGTGTCAACTTATTTGGTGTATTAAATTATTAAAAGGTTTCATCTGACCTTGACCTCATTTACATGGATCATTAAAAATGTAGTTAACATGAAGTAAAATTTATCTTTTAAGACTTTGAACATATAGTAAATCATGCTCAGTAAAGCAGGTAAGACATTTCAACATTTATGCACCTTTGTTAAAAAAGAAGAGAGAGAGAAAAAATTATTTCAATATGACATATCTTGAATATTTCAGGCAGTCAGAGGGGAACTGAGTCAGTTTGTTGATGAAATGGTTATTCCAGAAACCATGATCAAGTAAGAAATCAGTTCAGTTAACTTATTATGGTTCATGTTTGTTTATTATTATTATTTATAACCTCACTTATGAAAGCTGGGTGTATAAAGTGATCATTGTGTCTATTCTGTTGTTAAGTCATCCTTTGCATTTGTATCTGAAACTCTCTCTTAAACCAGGCACTTAATTTCTATGCAAACTTCATATTTGAAAACAAGTTTTTAGTTCACTCCTTATTGTCCTTTATGTTAAGTATATGATTAAAAGGGAATGCACATATAAAGGCTCTTGGGGTGACCTTATGCAGATATATACATTTTCGAATGAAAAACAATCTCCTAAAATCTATACTCAAGACTTATAAAGTCATAATTTTTTAAAATTTCATCAAATAATAGTACCTGAACAAGTGTAACTATAAATAAAATAATTATAACAATTCCTGATTGTGTTCCTTTTAATCCAGTCACATATTAGATACACCAGTCACAGAAAGAGAATTTCTTGAACAGCTCCATGAACTTCATCATAAGATCAACTTTGTAAAGGAACAGTCATTTAAAGAAGCCAGATCATGTTTTGATGTCAAAGATATCCTAGAAAAATTGAAAATTAAGGTGGGTATAAAATAAACAGTTAAGCATTGTAATGAATTGAAATTAAGTATATCAGTTGGAATTTCATGACAAAAGGATGAAACTTTTCTTGAAAATATGTCTTTTTAGAGTCTTTGTGTAGTCTTTGGTAAAAAAAAGAGAAGCATACAAACATGTTAAAATTTAGTAAATTTACAAGAATCTGTTGTCACATGTTGCTCAAGGTTTCCATTGGCTGTTGCTGTTTCCCTTCAATCAATTTTTGTTGTTCATAAATATCTAACTCTTTCACATTATATTTTGAGTTAAGGATGCACACAAACACCACATGATTTGTTAGAATTTGTGGAACAAAACTTGAGGACTTAAAAACTAATATTAATTATGATAAATTTGCTTAAAGGTACATATTTATGCAAAATGTATAGATCTGCAATTTATCAAAATATTGAATTATTACCTAATTTTCAAACATGCATATATTTCATCATACATTGCATATTTAAAAATTCTTTAAGAATTGTTACTAACTATAGTTTGTATTTATACTTTCAGGCTATTTCAAAGATTAGAGAATATATTCTACAAAAAATAAATTCATTCAAAAAACCAATGAGTAATTACCAGGTTCCACAGAATGCCATGCTAAAGTTCAGGTAAAGATGATGAAAAATAATAACAAATAATAGAAGCATACAAAAACTATGTATAATACCTGTTCTCAGTAATCTTTTGCTTTATTTGATAATATTTTTTGATAATATGATAAAACATGGAAAATAACATAGCATACCATTAGTTTACATGTTAAATTTTATGATCAGGTCCATTTAATTGGAACCACTAATAATAAGTCAATTGCATTTGGTATGCAGCTGTTTTTAGCATTGGTATTTCTGATTGTCACAGAGATTATTTTAGTCATGTATCATTAACTTTAAATGCTTTAATTTCAACATTTGTATTGTACTATCAAAATCGCATACAGGCAAGACATATCTCTGTGTCCATTAATAAGATTTTGTTTATAGATTCTTAATTTTCATATTTTCATATTTTTGCTTAAAAACACACTTCTAAATTCAGTTCTTTAATTAATGGGTATGATCCCCTTCCAAACAGCAGTGCATCTGTGTTTAAGATTTGAAATATGTTTTCGTCAGGTTTTTCAATGAGTTTCTGATGTCCCATGAAAGACATGTAGCAAGGGAGATAAGAGATGAATATGTTGATACCATGAGTAAAATTTACTTGTCCTACTTCAAAGGATACCTAAGTCGTCTGATGAAATTACAGGTAAATATTACATTTTCAAGGATGAAGTCTGTTAAGAGGCATTTTTGGAACTAAAATTGGAATGAAATTGTCATTGAATAAACAAAGTTTAAATACCGATACATGTTTTTATTTCATGATCAGAAGACTATGTTTTGTACAGAATACATATTATACTATGCATGTTGCTTACTTTTTTTACAGTTACAGTACTTAATTTTGGTTTCTTTTAAGATCACAAAAAAAAGTTTAAAAGCATTTTTAATTTTTTATGATTAGAAGATACTAGAACAAGTTAAACACTTATCATTTGGAGTATTCAAAATTTAAATTCATGACACAACAATATTCTTACAATTACTCTTGTTTCATGTGTTGTATCAGAAAGTTAAGGTCAATTTCCAAAAATATCATATTGAAATGAAAGAAAATGTAAAGTTAAATTTAGTTGTTTTATTTTTTATCCTGTACAGTTTGAAGAATCAGCAGATAAAGAAGACTTGATGGGAGCAGAAGACTCTGCCAAGAAAGATATCCATGTCAATTTTAAAACAGGAAAGAGAAATTCACAACAGTATGAAGAGATATACCTTTTTGTCTCGCCTGCGTAAACTATTTGTATAAAGCTTTTATTTAAGAAGGTAGAAGACCTGGATGCTTCATATCTTGAATGCAGATACCTTATGTTACGAAGTTTCCGTCAATCATATGTCCATTGTCCTTGACCTCATTTTCATGGTTCAGCGACTGCTTGAAAACAAATTGAGTTTTTTGTCATGTGAATTTCTCACTTATTTTGAGTAATAGGATAACTGTATTAGGTATATGGGTTCCTTGCAACGTCTACATGTCTGTCAGACAGAGTTCACCTGACCTCAATTAATGGATCAGTGATCAAGGTTAAAGTTACACGATTAGGTTCGTTTCTCAAATACTATAAGCAGTAGGTCAACTATATTTGGTGTATGGAATGATTGTAATGGGTACATGTCATTCTGGCAGGTTTCATCCAACCTTGACCTCATTTTCATGGATCATTGGTCAATGTTAAGTTTTTGTGTTTTGGTCTGTTTTTCAAGTACTATAAGCAATAATATTTCCAAAAATATCATAGTGAATATAGTTGCCAGACTGACATTTACCCATTACAAAACATAGTCTTCTGATCATGAAATAAAACTTTCTAAAATAAAGAAATTTTTAGATAAAAGTGCTAGGAAAACATATTACAATGGGTATATTCTGCCCCTAATTGACTACTGCTGTGTTATTTGGGGATAATAATTGTAAGGTGTATATGTCTGTCTGACACAATTTATCTGAACTGGACCTCTTTGTCATATATTTTTTAAAATGTTACGTTTCTGTAACGCTTTCAGTAAAACCTTAATCTTGAAGACTTTTAACATAAAATCAATGGTCAGTAAAGCAGGTGAGACATCTCAGCGTGTGCACTCTTGTTGATCTATATTACCATCATTTGCAGTAACTGGAAAAGGCTATATATACTGATTTAAAGTGTTGTTGATCACTCATTTTTCACACTTAATACAAATGTGATTTAGACCAGTTTGATTTTGAAAGAAGGGACTGATGGCACCAATAATATTAGTCAAGAAAAAGTTAATATCCTGACCTATATCATTGTACTGACAGACAGCATATATAGCAATATAGGTTGCTATACTAGTTTGCATTTAGTAGGAAAGAATTGATTGCTTGAACAACAAAAGGGTAATCTTAACAAAGTATGAGCTGAACCTTCCCCAAAGGTGAAATGTGTTTCACTTGAAGGAATTAATTGTCAAAATATTAGATTTTCCTTAATTTGAATCAAGCTTCTTCAGTTCTAAGCCAACACTTAAGAACAGATCCACTGTGTTCACATTAGGGAGCAGAGGGAATGTGCTGACTACAGATCTAGAAGGACCGATCATTGTACCACATGCTTCTCAAAAACAGGAAACAAAGGTAGGGAGCAATGATTCTACTGCAAGCATCTAATAATCATGATACTATTAAAGATAGGCAGCAGGCATACTGCTGCATGCATCTCAAAATCTTAAATAGATATTGGAATCAGTCATCATTCATTATCTTGTGAGAAGAAGTAAGTTTTTGTATGAAAACTAGTACTTGCTAAATATACATTATTTAAGTGCAAGAGCAAACTATTATTAAAAAAAAGCAGTTTGATCTTTTTAGAACTCAATGCCAATATGATCTATTTTACATCATTGCTTTCTCCATTACATATTGAAGTAAGATAAAAACCTACATAATTCAGTTAATAAAATAACAGTTTGATTTTCAATTACCGTTTATAAACATGTAAGAGGAAAATGCATTATTTTTTTCAGCATAATTTTGAGAGTTTATTCCGTAGTCTACACTATGCTGTGATGGATAACTGCTGTAGAGAATACTTATTTCTAGTAGACTTCTTCATGGTGACCGGACCGTCTGCTACAGATCTGTTTAATGCTATTATGTCTAAAACTGTATCATTATTTTTGGTGAGTGTATTTGATGGTTTCAGTATTTTACTTTGTGTCAGGAAACTTATGGAGTAAGATAAATAGTATGACTTCTACCATTTCATCAAAGTTAAATAACTGCCTCATGATGATCAATTTTATCATAAGGGCTGTTCCATAAAAAACACATGGGAAGGCAACTTCAAATCCCAACTATGGGTGTGTATGAATATAGTGAATATAGTGCTATACATACAAGTTTTTAATATATGTCTCCAAAATTGCATCTATGGGTGGTTATTTATTTTCAAAGTAACTTTCCTGGGAACCATTGTACAGTACTGATACATGTATATGTTAAAAAGTTTCAGACTTTCAAATGATTGTTCTATAATAAAAAAAAAATAGATGATAAAAGACAGGCAATAAAAAACCATCAGTCAAAGAAAAGTGGACATGACTTGGCCAAAAGAAAAAAAGGCAAACTGACAAACAACAGACCACAAAACATTTTGCAGAAAGCTAAAGATGAGTAACACAAACTCCATCAAAACTGGGACTGAAGTCAGGTGCTCAAAAATAGTCAGCAGTTCCTGCTCCATTAATGACACATATCATGTTACTCCTGGTCAAATCCATTAACGAAACATACACAGTGATAAGGGATTACAAAATAGCAGATTGGTAAATACTTCTGGTCTAATTTTGAGACATAACCAAATTTATAAACCATCAATACCCAGTACATGTAAATTATAAACAGTAACATGTAGTATTACATGACCTATTATGAAAATTTTCTAGACATAGGATAGGCAAGACTGTTGTCCTTAAAAACAACACTGACATCGAAAAATAAAATAGCACAACTACGCCACAGAAAACTAAGGCAAAAGCAACACAAACCCCCTTTTAAAAAAACTATCTACTGATGAAATCTGGTGCTCTGGAAGGGTGAGCAGTTCCTACTCTTCTTGTTATTCTGTTGACAATGGTTTATAATGTGACCATATTGAATAAACTTTAATTATGGTGTCAAAATAGTTATGAAAAAAAAAAAGATTATATAATGATAGTTTTAAATATGATTAAAAAAACAATTAAAAAATGCATCAAATAACAAAAAAAAAAACCAACAACAAACAAACAACAAACAAACAAAACAAATTAAAAAAAGTCAAAAGTATTAAAGGATTTAACATCAAAGTAGACTGTTTATATTATAATTATACATTACAGTCAAAGATGGAAGAATACACTGCTGACTGTTTTGATTCTATAGCTATATTTCTATGTATACATGTAGTATATAGGTATAAATCAATGATGAACAAACGAGGGGTACCTGCAATAGATAGGTAAGGTATACTATGTTTGTTTCACATATAATGAGTAGTGAACTATTTGTTTGGAAAGGAGAAGGTGAGCCAAGTCCCCTATTTGGCTTCAAAGTTGAAGCATTAAAAATGAGGTGATTTTTATGTAAAGATTACTGATATGTATGTAAAGTTTAAACCATAAGGAATTTCAAATATGTTGATTATTCACAGAGATTTTGCAGTCGATAGAAAGCATTATTTTTTTTTTCCCTATATATATATAGCATATTTTGATACAGATTTGTGAGTTGAAATAACATTCAAATACCAAATAAAAATTTACATGAGAAGTATCGTTCATATAGACAAACAAAAATGTTACTTAGTTGGTACTTGCATATGCTCTATATTTGCGGGTTCAAAAGTTAGCCTAAAATTGACCAAAATCTGTGTATTTTTTACGTAAACACATAGAAGGGTTTTTCCTTAATGTCACAAATAGTCCATTATGATATCATGAATGGTAAACTCCCTGTTTTTTTTTTTTTTATTATGTATTGCCACATCTTTAAAACAGACATAAATGAAATCTTGAATTTAAATTAAATAAAAGATAATCAAAAATTATGCAGAATACAGGACCTGTTATTGAGTATAAAAAGGTTTATCAAAGTCTTAACATTTGGACATTGTTTGTGGGTCATTTATGGTTGTATGTCTATTTGATGAATGCAAAATTACTTAAACAATGAGGCTGATTTTGGAAGTCAATCTCTAATTTTTTTTTAGCTCTGATCAAAAGAATGGAATTGCTAATGTTTCAAAATTGTTGATGATTTTTGCATCATTTGAATAATATTCTGTCAAATTATTTTACTTTTTAGGTATTGGGATGCATTAGTTCAGGTGATGTGGCCTAGATTTCAGCTGATTTTAGAAATGAATACACAGAGTATTAGGGCAGTTGATCCATCAAAACTTGGACATATAGATGTTCGACCACATTATGTAAGCAATTAAGATAGACATAAACAAAATAACACAAAAATAAAACAGAATCCTATTAAATTAACTAAGCAGCTTTATAAGTATTGTATCACATAACAATTAATGAATGGCTATTATTTATTTTGAATTTATTGAACCATAAAATTAATTTTTGACTCTTCACATTGAATAATCCGAAGCGGATTATGTAAAATGTGAAGAGTCAAAATTAATTTTATGGTTCAATAAATTCAAAATAAATTATTGACATTCATTATAAATAAATTCTATCAAAATAAGGCTCAAAGAGCTTTTATATTATTTATATTAACAATAACAACGTACACACATGTTGGCGTATGAATACACAACGTCAGAGTGGGCGTGTCGCCATAAAAATTGACAACATTGAAAATAAAGGTAATACTTTTAACCAATCAGAAGACAGTAAATACACCAAATTTATTTATTGAACAATAAACACAATGCAGTAAAAAACCTTCAGTTTGTATCTGTAAGTGTTCAAATTATAAATTATGATGATGATGGATGGCTGTTTAACATCCAGTGGCAAAATTAAATACATATTTAGAATGAGAACATATGAAAATGAAACACTCCTTTGTACTAGACCAACATGCTGAGCCAGATTTCTACTTGCTATATTACAATGTAACAGTTCACAGGAAAACATGTCACCCTTCCCAGACATATTATGCTGACTCTGAGCTAGTCAGTCTTGGTTCTTACTTCTTAGTGCTGGGTGCTAAGCGGAAAAGCTGCAAAGACCAATTTTAAAGTCTTTGGTTTGAATGGTCTGAGATTGAAACCATGACCTCCCAAACTTGCATATTATAATAAATGACAAAGGACCAAAACTCCAGGAAGTGCAATAAATATATCCCACATTTCACAAAAATCTTGCAATTTCAATGCCTTATCATTCATTCTCTGTATTTTAGATAACAAGGAGATATGCAGAATTTTCAGCAGCAATTGTTGGAATCAACCAGTCTTTTCCTGACGAAAGGGTATACCATCTTCTCAGTCAGCTGCAGACAGAAGTAGAAAACTTTATCCTGAAAATAGCAGCAGAATTCCCCCACAGAAAAGAACAGCTGATTTGTTTGATAAACAATTATGATATGCTGTTAGGAGTCCTGATGGTAATCTATAATTCTATATAGCTGTTTTGCGTACATTTTTTTTAATTTACTTAAAAATGACTCCTGGTACATTTTGTTATTCAATCAAAGGATCAAAGAAATAAATCAACTGTTAAGAATCAAGACCATCTAGAAAATCAATAAGTGATCATAAGTTATTGTAAATGATAGGTCAGTCAATAGTAGTTCATTTTATGTTATTAACTTAAATCAGGCTGTTAGTTGTCCATTTTAAATTGTTTCACTTTGTGTTATTCAGGGTAAATTGTTTCACTTTGTGCTATTCAGGGACCTTTTTGTTCTGTGCTATTCAGGGTTCTTTTTGCTCATCATTGAAGGCGTCTGACCTGTAGTTTATTACATCCTTATTCTTAGTTCTTTGGTGGATAGTTGTCTTAGTGGCAAACATACACCATCTTTTTTTATATACATGTGTACTGTGAAATATTTTAAAATTCTTGTTACTTTTTTTATATTTTCTGTACAGTTTAACATTTATTTCATATGGAAAATCTAGACATCTTTTCTTGCCAAAAATACTATTATTTCTTCAAATCAGGGGTGGATACAGGAATTTTGAAAGGGGGTGTAATTCCTGAAAATGTGAGAGATAATTTTGAGGGGAGTGATGGAAAAAAAATTTGGATGATTTTAAGGTTAAAAAATTGTTTTGTGATGAAAAACATTAGTTGTTTTTTTTTTGGCGATCAAAGGGGGGCATATTCCTTCTTCACCTTCCTTGATCTGCCACTGTAAATGCATGTATCTGTACAAAAAGCACACAGAATAATAGACCAGTCTTTATTTTAATATAACTTAGATGTATTATTCATAATTTATATCTATTGAAAAAGTCTTCATTTTTGTAGATGTTATTATTTTCAATTTCAGCAGCAGATATCATTATGATAAAATTTAATGTTTTCCAGGAAAGGACAACCGAAGACTCAAAAGAGACCGAAAGTTTTAAAGAATTACTCACTGCAAGAACAGGGGAGTTTATAGAAGAGATATTATCACCTTATTTTGGTGGAATGATTATGTTTGTTAAAGATTGTGAATTACAGATGGATAGAGGAGGAGCTGAATCTATCAAATGTGATGAAAGTAAGTCATTGACATGGCAAGTAAAACGCTGTCTGTTTATAATAGAAATATGAGAAAATCATCTGGACTGTGTTGCTCAAAGGCAAAGGTTGGGCTGTATTTACCGGTGGTATTTACCGCCCTGGACAATAGTCCCCAAGTGGTCAATACTGGCAAATACTGGTCGATTGAAATTTTCATGCTTCTTTTGACTGACTTATCTATCAATTCTTGTAAAGAATTGGCTGATGAGGGAAATTATTTTAACTTTATTCCTTTGGCATGATTCAGTTTATAAAAATGAATGATATTGGTATGTTTTATTAACTATTAACATGAATGACTAATTTAGTTCTTAGGGTTATGATATTGCATACTTTTGGTATATAATAAAATTGCTATATCTGTTATTTTAACATGTATAAATCAAGATATATTTTCTTGAAAAGGTTTGAATTTTACAGGTAAATAGAATTACAAGTGACTAGCAATATAGATAATCAGAGCATTACCTATTATATGGCTAACAGGTGTTAAAAGTTTAATTACTATAACAACTGTCCCCTAATAAATGTTGACATAATAGGGAAAAGGTCATAAAAGTGATTTCTGAAGACTGTTTAAAACAACAAATTAATTCCTAACTTCTTAAAACAGGGAAAGTTTGAAGGATCTATACTCTTCTGGCTGCAGTTTTCATCTTTTTCTTTAATATTTTATTCTGATAAACACTGTCCATTATGTGCTTGTGTAGAATTTATTTATTTATAAGAAAAACAATGTAGAACATTAAAAAGTCTCATATTGACTTGAACACTTTCATATTTCCTTGACTAACAATAATTGAATGTAGAGCAAAATGTCAAAGAGGTTTAAAGACTTTATTTTTAAGACCATTTTTTTTCTAAATCTATAACATATACATATATATAAACAACTTTTAATTATTTTATTTCATTTTTAAAATAACTGTTAAGAAAACCAGATGTTATAAAGTCTCTTTAAGTAACAGACTTTATGGTGTTAAGGAATATATTGGTTGTATGATTAAATTAATATTTGATAAACCTTCATTAACCATGTTCATGAATTAATTAATTGTGACTTTTGTCCTAATACAATGTAGTAAATAAATGACTTTCTGCCTTGTGACTATATCTATCCATTTACCAAGTAATTGACCAGGTAGGGACTGGTTTTATAGTAAAGTCATATCAAAATTTCAATTGACCAGTATTTGCCAGTATTGACCAGTATTTCATGGTATTTACACGGCATGGTCAATACTAGTATTGACTGCTTTTTGCCATACAACTGTCCCCTAATAAATGTTGACATAATAGGAAAAGGTCATAAAAGTGATTTCTGAAGACTGTTTAAAACAACAAATTAATTCCTAACTTCTTAAAACAGGGAAAGTTTGAAGGATCTATACTCTTCTGGCTGCAGTTTTCATCTTTTTCTTTAATATTTTATTCTGATAAACACTGTCCATTATGTGCTTGTGTAGAATTTATCTATTTATAAGAAAAACAATGTAGAACATTAAAAAAAGTCTCATATTGACTTGAACACTTTCATATTTCCTTGACTAACAATAATTGAATGTAGGGCAAAATGTCAAAGAGGTTTAAAGACTTTATTTTTAAGACCATTTTTTTTTTTTTTTCTAAATCTATAACATATATAGATATAAGAAGATGTGGTATGAGTGCCAATGAGACAACTCTCCATCCAAGTCAAAATTTATAAATGTAAACCATTATAGGTCAAAGTACGGTCTTCAACACGGAGCCTAGGCTCACACCGAACAGTAAGCTATAAAGGCCCAAAAATTACTAGTGTAAAACCATTCAAGCGGGAAAACCAACGCTCTAATCTATATAAAAGCGAGAAACGAGAAACACTTATGAACCACATCAACAAACGACAACTACTGAACATCAGATTCCTGACTTAGGACAGGTGCAAACAAATGCAGCGGGTTTAAACGTTTTAATGGTACCAAACCTTCACCCTTTTTCTGAAACAATAGTGTAACATCACAACATAGAAAGACACACTATAAAATATCAACTGAAATAGCTTAACTCAATCAAAGGCATATACATATATATAAACAACTTTTTAATTATTTTATTTCATTTTTTAAAATAACTGTTAAGAAAACCAGATGTTATAAAGTCTCTTTTAAGTAACAGACTTTATGGTGTTAAGGAATATATTGGTTGTATGATTAAATTAATATTTGATAAACCTTCATTTAACCATGCTCATGAATTAATTAATTGTGACTTTTTGTCCTAATACAATGTAGTAAATAAATGACTTTCTGCCTTGTGAATATATCTATCCATTTACCAAGTAATTGACCAGGTAGGGACTGGTTTTTATAGTAAAGTCATATCAAAATTTCAATTGACCAGTATTTGCCAGTATTGACCAGTATTTCACGGTATTTACCGCCGGCATGGTCAATACTAGTATTGACTGCTTTTTTGCCAACCTTGCTCAAAGGTCAATTAAAGTTACATGTCATTTAGATTGTAAGTAATAATGAAATCATGGAAAAGTACAAGATTTAATAAACACTTATATTTAACATTTATTGACATGTGTGCTTTAACCAAGTGCTGGTAGTTTAGTTCTCTGTGTCCCTACTCTCAGCACTAATTTTCCTCATGGCTTGAAGGTCACTTTTATATTGAATTAATAATAAAAGAAAAAAGATGAATTATTCTACAGAACAACAAGGAAAGACAAAATTATTGTAAATTCAGAAGAAAGGTAAAATATTCTTATAAGAGTATTTGGTCTTATTGAAAGAAAACTTAATCTTAAAGGTAAATAAAATTGAGAATGGAAATGGGGAATATGTCAAAGAGACAACAACCCAACCAAAGAGCAGAAACATGATTGGCAAACCAAAGGCACATGTCCATAATTGTTTTGCTTGAAACTTTCATTATGGGCATGCAAGTCTAGTAAAATAAACTTGAAAATGCACCTGTCCTAATTCAGGAGTCTGTTGTTCAGTGGTTGTCATTTGTTGGTGTGGTCCATAGGTGTTTCTCGTTTTTTATATAGATTAGACGGTTGGTTTTCCTGTTTGAATTGTTTTACACCAGTCATTTTGGGGCCCTTTATAGCTTGCTGTTCGGTGTGAGCCAAGGCTCCGTGTTGAAGGCTATACTTTGACCTATAATTGTTAACTTTTTATACATTATGACTTGGATGGAGAGTTGTCTCATTGGCATTCATTCCACATCTTCTTATTTACATTGAAAAACTTCAAAATGTTTTATTATGAATATATGCATGTATTAAAAAATGTTGACAAAATTGTTTCTAGGTATCAAGAATAATATTTTAAGATTATACATCACACAATTTTTAATTTAATATGCATTTCCTGTAAATGACAAAGTAAAGTTCTTATATATATTTTCTCAGCTACCATGTTTTTGAAAATTTTTATAACTTCAAGGGAAAAACCTAAAATGCTGTAAGATCCAAATTAAAAAAAAAATAAGTAATAACAAAATTGGTCAATCAGTTTAGTTTTCTTACTTCATTATTTCTTTTATTTAGTGCTAGTTATGTATGTTTTACAGAAAGGGTACAACAGATAGTGAGAGGATTTAACAATGACTGGAAGAGGGCATTAGAAATGATAAATGGAGAAGTGATGAGAGCATTCACTAACTTCAAAAATGGAACACAGATACTACAAGTAGATAAATATTCAATAGTTCCTTGTAATGTTATGATGATACTGAATTCAATAGATTCAGGAAATAATTTTTTTGATGTTAATGTTTTAGGGTACAAAAAGGAATCCGTGCTTCTAAGATCAATGTTACACAAGCTATTAATGGTGTGGAGCTTTTGAAGACATTTCATGATACCTAATAGATTTATAGGTTTCACAATAATGCGAATTGGATATCGCTTGATATCATCTGAAGTAATATAATTTCAATATGAAAATAAATGATCCTGTGGCGACTTTATTATTTTAATTATTGAAAATAAATAAAAAGAGTTGATGTCAAACTATATCCTGTTCTCTAGAGTTGTTAAACCTATTTCTCTTATGGTCAAAATTATATTTGTGTAAAAATGAAAATTTTGAGAAACATTTTTTTGTGTCTCTTACATCTTATCCAGTCCGCTTTCAGCATCAAACATTAACACGAGATATTTTCAAGCTTACAGTACTCTTCAAAATGAAATCAAATTTGACAAAAAGAATATTTTCAGGTAAAAACATTTTTTTTTGTATATTATTGAAGAAATAACAAATCTCTGTAACCAATGGGGAAAAGTAGTCTGCTGTGGCCTAATGAATAGCATAATGATATGTCACAATTTCGTAACACATTGCAGGATAGGCCAAATCAAATAAACACTTATTTGTATCCCTTATTCTTATCACACTCCATTCAGTGTGATACGAGAAATATCTCTTCAAGCAGGAAATAGATAACAGGACACAACGATATGAGAAATTTTATTACATGAATGGCCGTATAGATTGCCACAGATAAGCTTGGATTGTCCTCATGAGATTCAAGGTTATATTCTTAGTCTTTTAACAATTAGAATGTTATAAAAACACATCTGACTGACTGAATGGTGGATCAAGATACTTTTCTCTGCATGTAGTTGATTTATCTCAGTTTGTTGCAACAAAATTATTAATGAAGATAGATAAAAGGTCAGATCCATAAAAGGTATAATAATGAAACTAAAATGAAATTAATTTTGTGATAATACTTCCATGCTCCACAGTAAGACAACTTAATTGCCCTTTTAACTCAAAGTGTTATAGAAGAATATTCATATACCAGAGTCAGTTATGATTTTTATATTTTCAGGTTGCCTTTTAGTCTCAAAGTTTTATAGAAGAATATTCAGATACCACAGCCAATTATGATTTTTGTATTTTCAGGGTGCATTAACACAGCTGATACAGTACTACCACAGATTCCAAAAAGTTCTATCTCAAGGAGCATTCAGGAATATGCAGATTAGAAATGAACTCATAAATATTCATCATGTTATGGTTGAAGTTAAAAAATACAAACCTACCTTCTGATCAGAATCTAAAAAAGAAGTATGACACATTCCATTTAATATCTGTGATCAAGTCCGATAACATCTTATCTCATAGAACTAAGGTGAACACAAGTGGCTTCTTTCTGAAAGGAAATTAAGTCAATGCTCATAAGAGTTCAGTGGTTGTAAAATGTTTGATGTGTGAAATAAAGATTAACCAAAAAGTATTGATGCCAAAATAAAAATAACATACCTCAAATTTTGATAAATGTTCAAAAAGAATGAAAATCATATAAAAAAAACCCATACTATTTCAAAGTTTATAAAATGAAAAAAATATGATTCCAGCATCATAGTTTGGTTCTTTTCCTTTTACAATATTTTAGGAGTAAAATGAAAATTATACAGTTTTTCATAAATTCTCTATCTACTATCATACAAAACAAACAGTTGTTATCTATAATATGTTAGTATATTAGTCATAGATATTTCAATACTTTAGAATACTAACGTAAAATTGAATGTAAAATTATATTTTGCAGATCATTAAAGATACTTTTCAATTTGTTTATTGATTTGTTGAACTATTTCAAATAAATTGGTCATGTGCAATAAAATGGATTATTTATAGTTTATTTATTCATATGAATAAAATGTTAAATCTTATTGTTTGAATTTATTTGATCAAATGTGTATATGAAGTAGCAACAATTAAAAATGAAAAGTCATTCAAAACATAATATGTTACCATATAGCCTCGCATATGATCATACTGTGTTCTAGCTTTATTAAAGTTGCCTCATGCAATTAAATATGTGGTGAAAGTGTGTGATTTCACAAAAAACTTGAAATGAGAGTTGTATTTTTTACGACTCCAGAAATCAAAATGGGCATTTCTTTTAGTGATGCTCACTAGCAAATTAAATAAAATAATTTTAAAAATAAGTTTATATGTATTTGTACTTTATTAATCTAGAAATGGTTAGATTTTTAGAACAGTTTTGCTTCATCAAATCAAAATGGCTGCCTTTTGAAGTGTCTTACAGGTCTGCTTCAAAGAAAAAGTTATCTGATTAGAATCGAAATAATTCTTTCATGTCATGCTCTATGCTCATTTTAACACAGGGGAAGGTATGAATTATATTTGCCATCACTTTACACCTTGATGATGCTTGGTGTAGATATTGACAAAAATGAGACAACTATCCAACAGAGACCTAATGACAAGGTTGTAAGCAGCTATAGGTGAATGTACAGCGTTTAAAATTAGCTCAACCAATACATATACATGATATAGTAAGCAGTAAGCAGTAAAAGGCTCTGACATGATGACAAAATGTGAAACAACTAGTTTGCTTTCTTCAGTAACCACAAGTAAGAGATTTATACTGCAATTGTATAGTTTTTTATGCTCAACTTATGATAGAGGGGGTATTGTGTTTTCTGGTCTTCACCTAACTGTGTCCTGTACATTCATCTGTCATACCCAAAATGGGTTCAATTTTTGGGTTTAGATAGTTTACCATTAAATCTTGTCACATCAACTTAAAACCTAGTACAGATGCTCATTATGATATGAGCTTTGAAAAATATATGCCAAATAAGCGTTTTCACCCAGATTTTAGTTCACCGATCATGGAAATGTTCTATGAACATATATTCAATTTAATTATATATTTAACTGTGAACTGTACTTACATTACCTTTATCAATGTTTATGAATAAAATGCATTTAAAGCTTGTTCCACTGGTATGTTAATATTTGCTGCATATATTCTGGCCCATTTTAGGACCTATGGGACCATTTTCAGTGACTCAATTTCACTTTGAACCCATTGTTATTATGGGAACTTGTTTATGCAAATAGGTTGACAAGCGCTATGTTTGCATACGAATGATTTAGTGAATAAGGAACAAAATAATGCAATTATGTGATAAATTGTTCAAAGCAAAGGAAGACGCAAAAAATAGGCAGTGAAAGGGGATAGTTTTCGTTTGTGCTATAGGGGTTGGTATGTGAATAAAAGTTGCATATTTGTGGGGTTAAATGAATTCGGAATCGAATGATGTATGATTTATCTACTTTATAATGAATTTTTACAATTTCTAGATAGAAACTTGACATACCAAGTCAAGGTTGACAATTTCCATGCTTTCTACATGGACTGCCCTCTGAAATCCCAACACTCAAACAAGTCAATCAGTCGTCAGAACAATCTCAGATAATGCTCATAACATCAGAATGGTCATCACAACAACTTCTTTCTACTATCAAATTTTGGAATAATCTTCCTCTGTTTTGGTATTATTGCCCCTGACATTTTGATTTTTATCTTCTTTGGCATTTCCTTGCCATTGTTTCAAAAATTATAGGAGCTAGGTTTAAAGTGTCAATTGCATAAATGATAAACATGACAAGTACTAGTATCCACCCTGAAAATTTGTGAAAAATTAAAAACACAAAGGGAAACTATAGTTTGTCCATATAAAAATTCTAATTGGCAAACTGGATTCTTTTTACCAGTGAGCGATACAGGCACAGGTGTGCCTATTGTTTCTTTTCTTTTCCTTTTATTTTTGGAGCTCAATTTTTGATAGTAAATATTCTTTCATTTTTGTTGAGCCTGCGACTTTTGTCGCAGAAAGCTCGACATAGGGATAGTGATCTGGCAGCGGCGGCATTAACTAACTTCTTAAAAGCTTAATATTTCAGAAGGTAGAAGAACTAGATGCTTCTTACTTTGTATATAGATGCTTTATGATATGAATTCCGTCTGTCATATGTCTATTGTCGTTGACCTCATTTTCATGGTTCAGTGACTACTTGAAAACAAAGTTAAGATTTTTTGTAATGTTAATTTCTCTCTTATTATAAGGAATAGGATAACTATATTTGGTATTTGAGTACCTTGCAAAGTCCTCACGCCTGTAAGACAGTTTTCACTTGACCTCGACCTCATTTCGTGGATCGGTGAACAAGGTTAAGTTTTCGTGGTAAAGTCCATATCTCAGATACTATAAACAAAAGGTCTACTATATTTGGTGTATGTAATGATTGTAAGGTGTACATGTCCAAATGGCAGGTGTCATCTGACCTTGACCTCATTTTCATGGTTCAGTGGTAAAAGTTAAGTTTTTATACAACAATTTTGCGGTCGTATATTGGTATGACGTTGGCGGCGTCATCATTGTCGTCGTCCGAAGACACATTGGTTTTCGCACTCTAACTTTAGTTTAAGTGAATGGATCTCTATGAAATTTTACCATAAGGTTCAATACCACAAAAGGAAGGTTGGGATTGATTTGGGGGTTATGGTACCAACAGTTAAGGAATTAAGGGCCAAAAAGGGGCCAAAAATAAGCATTTTTTGTAACTTCCAGACATAACTTGTGTGTTAGTGTATGGATCTCTCTGACATTGTACCACAAGGTTCCATATCTCAAAGGGAATGCTGGGATTGATTTTGGGGTAATTGCCTCAAAATTTGAGGAATTAGGGGCCAAAAGGGCAAAAACAAGCATTTTTCTAGTTTCATGACAATAACTTGTGTGTAAGTGTATGGATCTTTCTGAAATTGTACTACAAGGTTCCATATCACAAAGGGAAAGCTGGAATTGAGTTTGGGGTAATTGCCCAAAACATTTAGGAAAAAGGGCCAAAAATAAGCATTTTTCTAGTTTCCAGACAATAACTTGTCTTCAAGTGTATGGATCTCTCTGAAATTGTATTGCAAGATACCATACCACAAAGGTATTGATTTTTGGGGTAATTGCCTCAAAATTTAAGGAATTAGGGGCAAAAAAGGGGCAAAAAACAAGCATTTTTCTTGTTTCAGGACAATAACTTGTGTGTAAGTGTATGGATCTTTATGAAATTGTACTACAAGGTTCCATATCACACAGGGAAAGCTGGGTTTGAGTTTGGGGGTAATTGCCCTAAACGTTTAGGAATTTGGGGCCAAAAAGGGACCTAAAAACAAGCATTTTTTCTAGTTTCCAGACAATAACTTGTGTTCAAGTGTATGGATCTCTCTGAAATTGTACTGCAAGGTACAATACCACAAAGGGAAGGCTGGGATTGAGTTTGGGGGTAATGAATCATAAGGGGGTTCAAAAAATTTGGGGGAAGGATTTTTTTTTCCTTTTTTTCCTTTTTTTTTTCTTTAAAATATTCCATTTTAAATTGGTTATTGCTGATTTATATATAAAAGCAAATAATAATGATATGGTTTGAATAAAAAAAATTGAAGTTCTTAGATCACATTCATTCTGTGTCAGAAACCTATGCTGTGTCAAATATTTAATCACAATCCAAATTCAGTGCTGTATCAAGCTTGAATATTGTGTCCATACTTGCCCCAACTGTTCAGGGTTCGACCTCTGCGATCGTATCAAGCTGCGCCCAGCGGAGCATTTTATTACAGTGTAGTGTACTACTATTGGGACAAATAATATCAAAATTATAGAAAAGTCTACCAGCTCTAACTCAAAATACTGACAATTCTATGGTAAGGGAGTCTAAAATTCAGTTTGAAAGCTTCAGACATACTAGTTTTTGACCTTTTTGAACTGGACCAAATCGCTACTTAACATAAAGATTCAGCACCCACATTTTTTTAACATGTAATTTCATCCCTTTACTTAATATTTCATGTATAAAATATAAAGAAATAAATTTGGAAAGTGTATGAACAAAATTTGCAAGTTATACACTGTCCACACTAGGGACTATATTTGTAGACAACGAAAATCTAAGGACAAGGACGATAACTGTGTCCTCGGACCATGACTGTATGTCATTTTATATTTTAATATTTTATGATGTATTTAAATGAGTAGTTATGGTTGCAAACTCCATTAGAAATTTGAATTGAGATTATTTTGGAATAAGGAAAGGGGAGTTGAAAAGAATTTGGGAGGGGGGTAAATAAGAATTTGTGGGGCTACAATTTTCTCATTTCAGATTTCAGGAATTAAAAGAAAATTTCTTCAAATATTTTTTTTTTGGGGAGGGGTTAATATTCAACAGCATAGTGTATTGCACAAAAGCAAAAAAAACAGGTAAATTTTTTTGGGGGGGGGGGGCAATTGCAAATCATATAACCAATTTTAAGTTCTTTGACTACACTTATTCTGTGTCAGAAACCTATTATGTGTCAAATATTTAATTACAATTCAAATTCAGACCTGTATCAAGCGCGAATAATGTGTCCATTTTGGTCGTATCCAGCTGCGCTCAGCGAAGCAATTTATTGTGTTTTGGTCTGGTTTTTTTAATACTGTATGCAATAGGTCAACTATATTTGGTGTATGGAAATATTTTACGATGTACATGTCAGTCGAGCAGGTTTTATTTGACCTTGACCTCATTTTCATGGTTCATTGCTCAATGTTAAGTTTTTTGTGTTTTGGTCCGTTTTTCTTAAACTTTAAGCAATAGGTCAACTATATTTGGTGTATGGAATGATTGCAAGGTGTATATGTCTGTCTGGTAAAAATTGTCATGGTTTGGTCTGTTTCTTTTATACTATAAGAAATAGGTCATCTATATTCGGTGTATGGAATGATTGTATTAAAGTTGTACATGTATTTCTGGCTTGGTTTATCTGACCTTGACCTCATTTTCTTGGATCATAAATGTTAATATAATACATGTAGTAAAACTTTATATTTAGGGAACGACCATTTAACTTCAAGGGGGGTTATGGTTTTTTCCTAAAAAAATATTCTGATTCCCAAATTGATGAAAAAAAAATATTCTGTTCAAGCAGACTCACTGAGGACAAAAAAAAATATTCTGAATTCAGATTTTCACCATACCTTATAGTGTTAAATTTTGAACAAAATAATTTGATTGATAGCGTTGAAAAACTAAATAAATTGTTCACGCTATGCGCGAAAAAAAATTCTGACTCAAACAAACCCCCCTCCCCTTGAAGTTAAATGGTTGCTCCCTTAATAGTTGAGCAGCTTATCACAAAAATCATGCAAATGGTGAAACAAGCATGAAACTTTGTAAGAACATGCCTTAAGGTGTATGTAATCATATTAAGGGGGTAGCCACGAAAAAAATCCATCCGATCATGGCGGCCATCTTTGATTTTCAAAATGACGTCTATCCAGGTAAACGAAATCAAATTATGTTCCCTTTTGCATACATATTGCTTGTATTTTATTCAAAATGTTGCTAGATTGAGTGAATGAAGGTTTATTTGTCTTATTGTAGTATAAAACATCACTTCCGGTTTCATAAATTATCTTACATTTGATTCATACTACCACACGTCAATGTTTAAATCGTAGTACATTGTTAGATATTAATTTGAATCATTGTTTGGGGTTGGTCTTTGAACCTTATCAATTTAATTCTTAATGTTTAGTCTTTACTTGGCATCCGTCCTTAACTATTGCTTTGCATCCGTCCGTTGTGATGTTGCTTGACTTTGTCAAATGTCATGACCAGTCATTACTTAATGTTCATCAACTATCACTAGAAGTCTTTCAGAGAGTGATTTAGGGAGCTACCATTTGATTTTTATGGGGGGGCTAGGATGAAATTTGAAAAAAAATAGGCAGGACAGGAGTTTTGAGTAAAAAAAAAGGCAGGATGAGCAACTTGGTAAAAAAAAAAGCAGGATGACAATTTGTGTAAAAAAATTCAGGATAAACTAGTAAAAAAAAAAGGCAGGACCGAATAGAGTAAAAAATAAAAAGGCAGGACAGAGATTACAACTAAAAAAAAAAGCAGGACAAAATTTTTCATCCTAGCCCCCATAAAAATCAAATGGTATTTATTTTCACTACCAGGGCACACTGGTATAAATCACTGCCGATAATCTCGGCATGGGCTCCAGTATCAGCCTTATAAGATTAAAGTGCTCCCAAATACTCCATGATTGACCCAATTATTAAGTCATGGAGTCGTACCTGAATCAACAGGATGTGCTAACGCGGGAAAGCCGAGCCAAGGAGGAGGGGCTTATTCCTCTGGATGGTGTACAGATCGCACGGGAGTTAAATGATACTTGATGAACGATCGGGCTGAATGTAGACAAACTTGTAATTGCTATACAGGTGGTAAGGGTTAACTGGGGGCTATGGATTTTTGGAAAAAAAGTTTGTTTCAGTTTTGGAGAAAAAATAATTTGTTTTGACCCTGAGAATTCAGTTGTATCCCATACAACAAAGTGCTATACAGGTCGCCAAAGGCGAAAAAAAGGATAATCCATCGTCCTGAATATCAGAAGTGTTAAGATTTTTTACTCAGACAATATTTGCGTTATTGTTCTATCATTGCATTGTTGATCACTTTATATTATTTGTAAAATAGTTGGGTTTTTTTAAATGGCGAAAAGAATTCGCTTGTCAGTATCCTCAAAAGGTAGTTGGGGAAACTGATTGGACAAAATGTTGTTTGTGTCAGGAAGACACAACCGACCTACTGAAATCGTCAGATGAAGGATATACAATGTTGGGCAAAAATATCCTTCTTTTTCATGAACTAAATGCACTCCCTATCCCTCTAGATATTCGGCGATTAAACGACGGAGAGGGTATTTAAAGCACAATGAAAAAGAAAAATGCCAAGTACCATAATGTTTGCAGAATAAAGTTAAACAATACAAAACTTAAGAAATCTAAAAAGGTACCTGAACTCCCTGATGCTTACATGAATATGAAACCTCCATTTCTTAAAACAAAACCAAAACCACTTATTCTGCCCGACGATGTAACTAATATTCTTAACCACTACTATCTATTCATGAGTTTACAGAATGAGTATGAGTGGTTAAATACGGTTAGGTTAACGGATGAAGATATTACATCAGAAAATATTTAATGGTCATCATATCATTCTTCAGAGAGGCGTGGACCAACTGTTGAAGTGAGTGTTATCGGCTTAATGCCATTATTTCAAGAACAGGCTCACTGAGTTGCTACCATAAAACATTCGATTAATAAGGTCAGAGAAGTGGTGTCATTTTTGAATTCTGGTCAAACTCCAGTGATAACAGCAGACCAACCGCTATTTGTTTTGCAAAGCAAATTCAGTGGAAATGGCCAAATTAATACGGTGAAAACTAATTCGTTGTTATTTTTGGTGGATTACATATTGGAATGGCATGTTTCAAAGTTTTGAATGATCTATTGCGGGATAGCGGTTGGATAGAGGCTTTGTCAGAAGCAGATGTTGCGTTCTCTGGGACTGCAGAATCATTCTTATCAAGTTCTGATACCCCCAAAACTAGACAAGCGCATCAAGAACCGCATGTGTTTTGTTTGATTTACTTTAAAAGTTTTAATAACGAAAACCTGATGAATCAATAGAATTTGACAATTTTATACAATGGTGCGAAGAAAGAAAAGTACGTAGACCTCATTTTGAATTTTGGTATTCGGTCCTTGAAATTCAGCTGTTGGTTTTTTCGTACGTTCGATCATTGCGAGAGGCAGATTTTGAGCTTTACAAACAAACGTTGTCTTCCTTGATCACATACTTTTTGGACTAGATCATATCAACTATGCTAGATGGCTTCCTATTCACCTTCGCGATATGGCTTCATTGGAAACAAAAAACCCAGATATTTACAGAGAGTTCATAAAAGGGCATTTCACTGTGAAAAAATCAAATCTCGTTTTCTCAAACATTGCGATAGACCAGGTTCATGGAATAACGCTATTGTTAGAAGTGATGGGGTGCTATAGGGCTGACAGAGGATTCTGTTGCCTTGAGACGTTGGATGGTAGCCTTACCAGAAATTAGTAGACTGATAAGCCAGTTCGAAGAATTTTCGTCGGGAAGAAAGAACGCAGATGACAATTCTATGTCAATTTTTGAGGATTCTGGAGATATATACAAGGTAGACAGTAAAGATATTGTACAAGCAGATACAGGGAAGTTGTCGCAAATAAAACAAACTGGATGCAATCAGTACGCTGACTTCAGAACCCGAATGCAAAACAAGGCAGCCATTTATGATAGATATAGGAAGATGTGGTGTGAGTGCCAATGAGACAACTCTCCATCCAAATAACAATTTATAAAAGTAAACCATTATAGGTCAATGTACGGCCTTCAACACGGAGCCTTGGCTCACACCGAACAACAAGCTATAAAGGGCCCCAAAATTACTAGTGTAAAACCATTCAAACGGTAAAACCAACGGTCTAGTCTATATAAAAAACGAGAAACGAGAAACACGTATAAATTACATAAACAAACGACAACTACTGTACATCAGATTCCTGACTTACGACAGGTGCAAACATTTATAGCGGGATTAAACGTTTTAATGGTACCAAACCTTCTCCCTTTTTCTGAAACAATAGTATAACATCACAACATAGAAAAACACACCCATTTATGAACCTATTAAGAAAAACAAATTTCTGTTGTTCAGTTGCTAACCAAAGAAAAGTTCCAGTGAAACAAAAAGCAAGCTTGACCTCGCCCGAGAAGATTGCAGTCTGTTTTCAAGGCTTTTCAGATCATGTCAAAGCGGACAATGCGACTTGAAGAGTTTTTCAGTCACGAAAATCAGAAATTTCCTCCGTTGTCTCAAAGTGGCAAAATCAATATTGGCGTTAAGTCACAGCTTATAGAAGTTCTGGAAGCTAAGGGGGATTAACCAAGAGAACCCCAGACAGACATGGTAGTAGTTGATGGTGCTGTTATGGTAAATTCCAGACCACCGCGTGGAACATACACTTTTGATGAGTACGTGAAAGATGTGATTTTACCGTACATTATCCACCTTACTTCACAAACATTCAAGAGTAAACATTATATATGATATTTACATAGAAAACAGCCTTAAAGCACAAACACGTAAAGCGAGTGGTGCTGGAACCAGGCGGAAAGTTGTTGGCACCAGTAAGACTCCGAAAGCTTGGTCGAGCTTCCTTAGAGTGGACGAAAACAAGACGGAATTGTTTCATTTCTTTGCCGATAAAATTTGATCGATTCCATCTGACAAAATGATTTTTGTGACAAAAGGCGGAATTGTTATGACAAATTATAATGATGACCATGACAGTCCTTGTTATCACGAGAAAACAGACACAAGGATATTTGTTCATATCAAAAGTGCAGCTGAAAGGGGATGTAAGTCGACACTGATAATCAGCTCAGACACTGATGTAGTGGTTTGAGCAGTGTTTCTATTCAAAACACTACAAGTAGAAAAACTATGGATTGCATTTGGAAAAGGAAAAGACCTGCGATGGATTCCGATTCACGAAATTGATCATGCTCTTGGTCCTAAATCAAAGGCTTTGCCATTTTTTCATGCTTTCACTGGATGTGACACTGTCTCCGCTTTTCATGGAAAGGGAAAGAATTCGGCATGGCAGACGTGGGAAGTATTTGATGACGTAACCGAGGTGTTTGGACGATTGAGTTAGAAACCTGTATTGGTCAGTGAAGCTAATATTGAGTTGATAGAGGCATTTGTTGTAGTTATGTACGACAGAACTACAACAACATTTAACATCAATGAATCCAGGCTTGAACTGTTTACACGCAAACAAAGACAATATAACACAATTCCGCCCACCAGAGCTGCACTGCTTGAACACACTAAACGAGCTGCATATCAAGGTGGTCATGTATGGGGACAGGCAGTCCCACATGAACAACATCTACCTAGTCCGGGCGATTGGGGATGGATTAAGAAGAACGCAGATGGGTTTTGGATTCCCAATTGGACACAATTAGCAGCAATTGCAGCACCTTGCCAGGAGTTACACAAATGTGGATGCAAGAAAACTTGTTCTGGTAGATGCAAGTGTTACAAAGCTGGTTTGACATGTACATATGTGTTCCTGTAGCTGTTAGAACAAAATACATGTATGTCTCACAGTATTACCGATATATCAAACGGACATTTTATCGCATATCCTTACCCCCAAAATTTCACTCGAGTGTATGAACTTTTACGACCCTAACCGGAAGTGTTGATTTATTTTTTCAATTGATGTCAGTTTGACATATTTTCATGTCATTTTGTTGTATTTCAAATAGTTGTCATGACCTATATCACGTTGAAAAGTGTGTGGATCTGCTTTCAATCTCCACTATTGAGCAAACTGAGTTCTATTTTAAATTCAAGATGGCCGCCGTGAAAAAAATCAAAAATATGTTGGCTACCCCTCTTATATGCTAAAGTATACCCTAAATAACGTATATGCCAAATCCTATGCTTGTATCACCATTTGCATGATTTTGTCAAATTTCGGTACTAAGCCGCCTCACTATAATTAGGACTATCAACATAAAATCAATGGTCAATATATTAGGCGAGACATTTCAGCGTGTGTACTCTTGTTACCTTGTTTTCACTGATTTAATATGTTCTTTCTCTCATCCATACGGTAGCACAATTAAGTAGTTTATCGGCTGTACTCTTTTCTTACTTTGCAAATAAGAAAATTTATTAGACATTGTATTCTCTGATATGGTGCTTTAGTTACAATATCGGGGGTCGGATAAAGTGAAAAACTTTTAAAACTATTCAATTAAGGGTACTCGGTGGCTGAATAGTCCAAGTAGTTGATTTACAATGCTCACTAGTCTGTCAACACTGAGGTTGTGAACTCCGCTCGTGGCAAAATGCATTCGACTCCGATCTTAATTAAGATTGGTGGGTTCTCTCTACGTACACTCCGACTTCACCTGTCGAACGTATATTTTTTCCACCTAACAGATGTTCCACTAGAAACTTTGTTATAAACAATGTCATAATATCTGTTCCTGTTGGAACAAATATTGTATGCCATTTATTCCGTTAGGAACATATACTGTAATATTTATTCCAGTGGAAATGATATTCCAGAATACTTTTTCCATTTTGAACTTATATTATCAGAGACATATATACACATGTGTATATATGTCTCTGATATTATGAAGGAATTCTATTTCGTGACACCTCCACCAACAAAAAACTGACCGCCTTGAAATAGCCATGAGCGATGAAACTTATAAAGTGGCCTTTTATACTTGTGTAATAAATAATTTCTGATTTTTTTTTCTTTTAAAGCCTTGGTGACAAAGCTGAACTAAATTCAAACATTTTTGGCTGCGGGGAGGGGTCAATATGCGCACCAAAATAGTCGCAGTGCCATTATCTGCAAGAAACAGAAACTGTTATTAGATCAAAGTTATCTCCCTTCGCACAGTCAGATTTAAGAAAAGATCGATTAATAAATCCTCTATTATAGTGACGTCTATTTTCACTGAACTAGTACACATTTTTGTATAGGGGCCAGCTGAAGCCCGCCTCCGGTTGCGGGCTTTTCTCGCTGTGTTGAAGACCCATTGGTGGCCTTTAGCTGTTTTCTGCTCTTTGATCGGGTTGTTGTCTCTTTGACACATTCCCCATTTCCATTCTGAATGTTATCTTTGTGCCAAAGACAGAACTCGCTCATAATCAAACTCCTTCAATTTATAGAGTTCACTGGCTAAATATGCTACCCCTGTCTAAGTTGTTTAAACAAAAATTTGAGACCAAGCTGAGACTACTATAACACTGTGTTATAGTAGTCTCAGGACCAAGCGATAACTTGTAAACATTTATTTGAAACTACGTCATTGGAGAATAGTTTCGTGCCAAAAATAGTGTATAAAATCTGCGTTGCAATTGTCAAATTGTTCAAATTGATTTTATCTTCATTTAAATAGGTTTTGAAACGGGGAGAGGGATGCTAATTTTGCACATCAACGAATTGGCATTTTCAACAAATCTTATGAAGCCTCTTTACAATAGTTAAAGTATTTTAATACTGAAAAGTATGGTGGCCGGTTAAGGCCATTTCGCGTTTTCGCCTTTCATATTCTATAGGGCGAAAACGCGAAATCGCGAAGTCGAAAACGCGAAAACGCGAAGTCGAAAACTCGAAAAGGCGAAGTCGAAAAGGCGAAGTCGAAAACGCGAAGTCGAAAACGCGAAACCGATTTCGCGTTTTCGATTCCGATTTCGCGTTTTCGACTTCGCCTTTTCGCGCTTTCGCGTTTTCGACTTCGCGATTTCGCCTTTTCGCGATTTCGCGTTTTCGCGTTTTCGCGATTTCGCCTTTTCGCGTTTTTACGATATACATGTTATTATAACATAAGATTTTAAATATAATTGGAGACAAGACTACAAAGTATAAGTCATTCAAATGATTGTCATATAAATTTCATAACTGTGACGTATTTTAAATATTTTCATAAATTAGACAATTTCTTTACATTCTTTGTTGACAATTACTGAACAAATTTAAAAACAGATGCATTTGTATAAAATGCCTTTGAATATACAATTTGCTGGAAGTTATTATAGTTTGGACATTTTAAAATAAATGAAATTAATCATTATTATCGCCATGGTTACTTAAAATACATAATCTTTCATTTAATGCTCTTGTGAATCTAAAATTTTTAATATTTAAATTAGCTTGTGTGAAAAAAGCTTAAAATTTAATACATTGTGGAGATAAGACTTTTGTCAAATAAAACTTGGGACGGTTTCGCGAAGCTATCCTAAGACCCGTTATAAGATACTAGAATATCTTATGACATGTCTTATGATCCTCTTAGGACTATCCAAGACCTCACCTCAAAACTGTCGTAGGTTGATCTTAGCAAAGATATCCTAAACCTGTCGCATGTTTTTTAATTTAAACAAAAGTAACCTGGATTTATGGAAAATTCATGTAAATGTAGAATGTGTTTCCATATATTACTAAACGCATTGATTAATATTTCAAATTTTCAAAGATGGAAATTTGTTCATCTACAGGAGACACCAAGGGACAAGGGATATATTGTTGAATGCGGTAGACAATAACAACAATCCTCCCGTGTCAGAACCAGATTAACAAAACAAATAGAGAAACTGAATCTGGTCAATTAACAAATATATTTAAAATGTCAAAATATGATTTCAAGCAAATTGTATACTCAAAGGCATTTTATACAAATGCATCTGTTTTAAATTTGTTCAGTAATAATAATAATAATAATAATAATAATAATAATAATAATAATAATATCTTTATTTAAAGAGAGTAACTCATTTGGATTAAACCAATTTTAAATAAGGCTCTCTAAATACAATATCAACTACATGACTAAAACATAATTAATCTACTAATATACACATGTAAACAATAGATGTATATAAACAAAATATAAATACAACAACAAAACCGCCTATAGTTTACATTGTGGCTTAACTTATAAATTTGACACTTTTAAAAGATAATGACTTGTTAGAGTATTTGAAACAAAGAATGTAAAGAAATTGTCTAATTTATGAAAATATTTAAAGTAAACCACAGATATGAAATTTATATGACAATCATTTGAATGACTTATACTTTGTAGTCTTGTCTCCAATTATATTTAAAATGTTATGTTATAATAACATGTATATCGTAAAAACGCGAAAAGGCGAAATCGCGAAAAGGCGAAAACGCGAAAACGCGAAATCGCGAAATCGCGAAGTCGAAAACGCGAAGTCGAAAACGCGAAATCGGACTTCGCCTTTTCGCGTTTTCGACTTCGCGTTTTCGCGTTTTCGCCCTATAGAATATGAAAGGCGAAAACGCGAAATGGCCTTAACCGGCCACCATAGAAAAGTAATAAATTTCACTAAATGTAAAGTTAGCCATCAAATTTAATTTTATTTAAACAATAAATTGATTTTTTATACGCCCGTTTACGGGACGTATTATGGTATACCGTTGTCCGTCTGTCTGTCTGTCCGTCCGTCCGTCCGTCGTCAACATGTCGGACATTAACTCAAAAACGCTTTAACCAATTTGCATAAAACTTTGGTGAATTGTTTATATCTATTGACGTGAGCTCCCTTTCGTTTTTTGTAAATTTTATACTTTACGTTTCCGAGTTATGGGGTTTTATTCATTAAAAAAGGGGGATTTTCCAGTTTTCGGACAATAACTCAAGAATGCTTTCACCAACTTGCAAGAAATTGTGGTGAATTGTTTATATCTATTGACATGAGCTCCCCTTCGATTTTTATAAATTTTAGATTTTACGTTTCCGAGTAACAGGGTTTTATCTATTGATGTAAGCTCCCTTTAGAATTTTATAAATTTTTCATTTTACATTTCTGAGTTATGGGGTTTTATTCATTAAAAAAGGGGGGATTTTCCAGTTTTCGGACAATTCTCATGAAACTTTGGTGAATTGTTTATATCTATTGATGTAAGCTCCCTTTTGATTTTCATAAATTTCTAATATGACATTGAGAATTAATTGAACTTTATTTGTAACTTTATAGTCTGACAACAGATTTACTAAGTTGTGCAACAGCACAGTGTATTGCACAACAGCAAGAAATCTTTAATTGAATATAAATTCAATTCATATAACCAATTTCAAGTTCTTTGACAACATTTAATCAGAAACCTGTAATATGTCAAAAATTTAATTGCAATCCAAATTCTGACCTGTATCAAGCTTGAATATATTATCCATTTTTGCCCCAACTGTTCATGGTTGGACCTCTGCGGGCGTATCCAGCTGCGCTCAGCGAAGCAGTTTATTATAACATGCTTGACAAGAAAAGGCTGTCATAGTCCTCATGTCTTACACTGTTTTATTTCAGGAGAGACTATAAGAACAAGCAAGCGATATAAAATACTGCATGCAATATGTTATATATCTAGACCTTCCTGCAAAGGTTCTTTTATGGTTGGTTTGGTGTCTAATTATTGCCGTATACTTATATATCTAAATGCATAGATAACCATATTGTACAATGTTTCATATGTCTGTTATATATACTATCGATTAATATGTTCGCATTTTTTTACTTGAAAACCAGCTATCCTGTTTTAATAACTATAAGACTTTGATGCCGTAGTAGTACGGTAGTACCCTGCTTATATTCATAAGATGACCTTCATACCTGCTCTTGTGCAGGTTACCTTCTAGTGTTGTTTGAATAAATTAAATTAACTAGAACATGTGAACAAATAAGTTAATGTAGCAAGGTACAAAGACTATCATTTTGTATGGATTTGGAGTATAGTATTGTAAAATTGTAAAAAGGTGTGGGAGATTAAAACTCTTTATGATTTCAACAAAAGGGACTTAAATAGTTAGACAGACTACTCATTAAGATGTTCATTTCACAAAACTACAAAAAAAAAAAAAAAAAGATTATATTTGTATCGATGAAAATACACAGAAACTTCCATATAATCTTAGGTATGAAATTTGTTATATTTTTACACCATAATTTTGCTATAGAACATGATAGACAAGAAAATCAATTACCTAGGGAAACTAGATTGTATCAAATTTGCAATACAAATGGAATTGAAGATACATACCATTTTGTATTTGTTTGTCCGTTATTGTCTGATATCAACCGTGTTTTCCCAAAAAAATATTTTGAAGGATGGAGGATTGACTAAATGAATTCGGTCTAAGTTAGTTCATGGACCTCCAATGTGTAACAACCATCCAGGGAAAACACTGCATGCAATGATCAGGAGTGTTAAAGTAATACTAACCAAGAAAAGTTTATTAGTCTGTTTAAAACTAATGACTATGATTTTTTGGAAAAATGTGCTATCAATACATATATTGAGGGGTTAAACTGATTCTTCTTTATCTTCAATTCAAATCTCGATCAGTTGACTCTATAAAAGGGTACATAAAAAATATATAATGAAGATCAGTACACAAGTCATCTGATTTGTACAATAGATATAAGAAGATGTGGTATGAGTGCCAATGAGACAACTCTCCATCCAAGTCAAAATTTATAAATGTAAACCATTATAGGTCAAAGTACGGTCTTCAACACGGAGCCTAGGCTCACACCGAACAGTAAGCTATAAAGGGCCCCAAAAATTACTAGTGTAAAACCATTCAAACGGGAAAACCAACGGTCTAATCTATATAAAAACGAGAAACGAGAAACACTTATGAACCACATCAACAAACGACAACTACTGAACATCAGATTCCTGACTTAGGACAGGTGCAAACAAATGCAGCGGGTTTAAACGTTTTAATGGTACCAAACCTTCACCCTTTTTCTGAAACAATAGTGTAACATCACAACATAGAAAAACACGGTTTTTTTTACTTTCAACGGCCATAACACAAAATCAAACAATCGTTCTAGTCAATAAAATCAGATCTTTCGCTATACTCCGTGCGACGGCAAACTTAAACGGAGCATAGTGAAAGAATTTCAGAATCAGATCATGAATTCAAACTATATCATCGGGTGAAATGAAGTATCGGATTTGTATTGAGTCGATCATCTTCGTGTTACAGAGTAGACTTGTTTGAACGTCATACTAACCAGGTGCTACTAGCTATAATAATCAAAACTTTAAGTGAAGTTTTAAATCAGACTTATTAATCATTTATATATTAATCAGTGAAAAGATATTAGAAATGGAGAAGTCAGTTCTCTAACATCCCTCTTAAAATTATGCGAAAAGCTTTGACGGCAGACGTATACTTTTTAATCTTGAAAATGCAATTTTATTGGTGTAAAATCCAAATATTGGATTGTTACCAAGACAAACATGACAATATTTACAAAAAAACATACAATATTCAAAGTTAACCAACATTCATATTATATAAGTATATTATATATTTGGAAATTTTGGAGGAGGTTATACTTTTGCAACTTTGAAAATAAAAGTACAATATTCTTTACAATTAAACAAACGAGCCAAAAAGAATATATGAGATTAGTTCGGTGTTTACATATTAGCGTCCTTTTCCAAAGCTAAATATACGTTATTTTTTAAGTATATAAATAATAAACATAATGATAAAGATGTACGTGTGATTTTGGTAATTAATGTCTTTTGTTAAGATAAATCTGTTGAAACTCTCTGTGACATGTTGAGTATAAAATCCATTATCGGATTAGTAGAAACCTGCATTAAAACCGGGAGAAACCCGTTTGCGTAAAAAAAAACGTCCTTTTGCGCCAAAATTCATTTGCCCCATTAGATTCCAACATGCCTAGTATCATTTGTGCCAAAAATAACTTGACGTAATATACGATTTCGTCACGGCATTTAAGTTAAACGAAAAACAATGACTTCCCTTTTCCATTTAATCCAGTGTCGGACCGGCATTTCACATTGATTGAGTGAAACTTTTTTAAAAGTATGCAACTATATTTACAGTCAGACAACATAATTATGTTGAAGGGTGAAAGTTGTTATGGATGCCCCAAACCGATGATAATCTATAATTCTCTCGTATAATTCTGGTATTTTTCAACGGCAAATGTTTCAAGTCCTTTTCTGTGTTGAAAAACATTGTAGTGCTTATGAAATGCCTCTGGTCCATCAATAGTGCATCACGCTGATGTTGGAGTTTCAGGCCATACGTCGGATTATCATGAAAAAAAGCATTGTCAACATTTGTGGATAACACATAATCAGCAAAAGCTTCTACTTTCTTATCATTTTGGCATATCTTGCAGTAGTATTTCTTATCATTTTGGCATATCTTGCAGTAGTATTTCTTATCATTTTGGCATATCTTGGAGTAGTAGTCCCGAATTCCCGTATTCTTTTTATGCAGCCACAATTTATTAAAGATTATCATGTACGATAAATATGAGTACATTTACAGCCGATTAAAGATTATCATGTGAAGTCGATAAATACCTCCTTTGAGTAGACAAATCCGACAGATAAGTTAATCTGTCAGTTGGACTAGGCTACTCGAAAGGAGGGTAAATGAATAATGACAACGGTTCAGCTAATTAGCGCAATCTGTAAAGAATTAGTAAATTAGCGCAATCAGAGACATATAATACAATTATGTCTCTGGCGCAATCTGGGAATAGTAGTCAATATACATGTATATATGTTCCTGGCGCAATTGATACCTTTGAAAAATAATATTTGCTGAAATGATACATTTTGAAAATAGGAATTGTCGCAAAAAAAAAGGACTGCTGCCTTAAAACCAAATGATAATTACATGGAAAATTTGAGCTAGAGATGACATTTTAAAAGTGTTACAATAAAAGTCCGAACTAAATTGGAATGCTTTTCGTGCGCTCATATACTCCTCAATTCTGAAAATTTACAGTCTTCAAGAATACTTTCGTAGATTATTTTTAAAGTGTTTTAACTTTCGAAAAGTTATCCCTGACAACCAGTCAGGGTACAATTCATAACAATTTTTAGTAAATAAAGACAGAGACGTATACTACTATAATAGTATGTGTCTCTGATAAAGACCACGGTATTCAAGAGCTTTCTGATCTGATTCCTTGATCCGCATCATCGGCTGATTTCTGTATTCTTCCTTACTTATTTTCATGTCTGTATTTTTTTATTCTCCCAGTTTTATTATTTTCTCGACTCTATTCTATTATATTATATTTTCTCACCATTTCTTTGATTTATTCTGGGAAATGTCTGTTATATGAATAATTTTATTTCTCAGCTCAAATCTTTTATTCATATCTGAGAGATATGATATTATTACCACTGTAGATATTACTAAATGCAAGGATTTGTATCGCTATTCCTTGCAACATGTGTATAGTAATCTCAGTTTATATATTTTCCGTAAAACCAAAATAAAAAAATCCATTTTTTTACTATCATAAACGACCCATTTTCTTATTTTTACAATGTTTAATTTACGTAAAATAACATTTTTGACAAGCACCTGCCCGCCGGCAAATTCAAAGTTTACAAACATGACGTCAAAACCGGAAGTTAAATCACTTCCGAGTGGAAACAAGAAAGGCAACCACTGTGACTGTCACTGAACAACTTCTGAATCAGCGAATGCAGCAAGAATGTCTAACAGATATGAATGTAACGCGTTTGAATACAATTTTGCCATTTTGGTAAGAATTCCTGACAGTTTTCAGAATAGTGCAAGAAAATTTGATCCAGAAGCAGAGATCGACATGGAAAAAGCGCGTAAAGAGCACAAAGATCTTGTGGAAACTCTGAAGAAATGTGATGTGAGAACGATTGAGCTTGATGGGACAGAAGAATACCCAGAATGTCCTTTTGTTGACGACTGTGTTGTAGCTATTGGTAATACAGCCCTTATAACCAGACCTGGAAGTAAAACTAGACAAGGAGAGGTAAGATACAGTGCATGTATCTAAAAACCATTGAAAATCATAATCACATTCACAGGGCGTGACAATGATCCATAGTCAGAGCAGACCTGGGGTAATTAAAAATGTAATTGTTATTAGCTGTAATTAATTACAATTTTGAAAGTAATTCAATGTAATGTGTAATTGAGCATATTTTCAATTACATGTAATTGAAAGTAATGAATTACATTACCTTTTTGCTTTGTAATTATGAATTACTTTTCAATTACTTTGAATTACATTTAAATAATTCCATGGTTTTATTTTAAAAAATTGGCTTTTCTGATGCAACTTATAAATATTTTTTCCTTCATTTAGAATGCACTTGGTACTTTCATTTTCTTAATACTTTTAAACATTTATCAAGAGGAAAAAATATAACATTCCTCAAAGTATTTTATTAATCATTATAGCATGTATAATAATCTTAATTTGTATTTAAATCATTAATTTTTCACATGTTTACATACAAAAAACAATACCAATTTATTTACATACAATTTCTAAATATGTTGATCTAACAATTAATAATAATCTTAGTACAAATTTGTCCCTTGATTAAAATGCCAAAGGCAATGCTTTTTAAACCATCATATTTATATGTTAAAATCTGTACAGATGGATATTATTTAAACACTTTCAATACAACAGTCAAAACATACAAGAATGTTGTTCAGTATACTCTGGGAACAGTATATCTAACGGGAAATGAATCTGATAGGCTTTTCAGTATAAAATTGATAAAATTTGGACTCCTCGAGACTTCGCGAGATTTATGGATTCTGGTGGCGTCTCACTGAAAAACTATCGGAACTGCTCAATAAAGTAACCACATACATGACATAATTCTAATCGTAAATAAATACAAGTTTTATCATAAAGTAGATATATTTTGTCATATAAAATGACAAAATAAGTGTGATTTATTTCATGTGAAGTGTTTTATAATGTTTTGAATTTGGGAATGCAATCGCGCCATTTTTTATTACCCTGTTTGCATTCTGTACCATTCTGTGATAAAATGAATGCGATTATAACAAATTTGAAGTGACAGAATACAAGTTTGATACACTGGCATCACTGTAAAACTAGTTTGAATGACATTTTATTGATGATATCAGAAATTATTAGGATAATCATGATAATAGCGAGTACGTTTTTAACACATGTCCGTTTCCGTATCGTATCTTTATTACCTATGAAACGACGATAAAATTGGCTACAATTAGGAAGTGTCAAGTCCCGTCAATATATACATGTATGTTCCTGGTATACTTGACAATTTTGGTACGTCATAAAACAAGTCTTGAAAATGTTACCAGTACTCTTCTGTAATAAATGGAAGCTTTAAAGTTACTTCAAATTTCACATGAGGTAAATAAGAAAACCTTTAAAATATAAATTAAGAATTTTAGTAGAAACTTAAAATTTTAAGAAAAATTCTTAAGAATAACAAATATATTAATCTGGATCTTTATATATATATGTAAATCTTTATAAATTGTTTTCCTATAACAATAAGAAATGCAATCAAATAATCAGCATTGAAAATCTAATGGTGAATAAATGTAACAATAACGTTTGAAATTTGAAAACTTTTTTAAACAAATCTTGTTCAAATATTTTCATTGTTAAAAGTGAATGTATATGTGTATACATAAGGTTCATTCTATTCTAGCCTGTTGTCATATTCATGATTTTATTTTAAATGATATAACTTTTACATGTCTTTGGATAAAAGTAATTGAAATGTAATTAATTACATTGGAAATATAATTGTAATGTAATTAATTACAATTAAAACTCAATGTAATTGTGATGTAATTAATTTCATTTAAAAATCAATGTAATTGAAATGTAATTAATTACTTTGGCATGTAATTGACCCCAGGTCTGAGTCAGAAGATTGCATCAAAGATGTTTTGGGTCTGAAATATGCTAGGGTCGACTGGAATTTGTTTTAAATTGGTGTATTCTGGAACCCCATCCAGTTGACCAGGGCATATTCCCTGGGACTATTATACTATATGTTAGTATAATAGTTCCAGATATTCCCTACCCAAAAACATCTATGAAATAAGACATAAAAGTAAGTTGGACATAAAGCTTTATTTAAAGTCATTATAGGCAAGACAATTACAAGCTTATGGTCTGAAGAGCCTTTAAAAACGGACAAAACAAAGGTCAACAAACAATACTTACATATATCAAGTCATGCTTAATTTAAAAGCAGCAAAACCAATTTTCAAAGTTAGTCTTAGGTTTGACCTTGCCAGGCATTTAACCCACACCCTCCTGCATAAGAGACCACTGAGCCAACTAATATGCTTGGAAATTGATCATACATGTATCAACATGAACACTCAGGCCATTGTTCCACAAATGGTTACACATGTCTCCCAATTTTTTAAGCTACATTAATTCACTATACATGTATTTACAGGTTAGTGAAATCAGAAGATATTTACAGAGTCAGATGAAAATGACCATTGTAGAAATTAGAGATCCTGATGCAATTGTGGAAGGAGGAGATGTATTATTTACAGGTAATTGTTATACTGGCATTACATAACCAAGAAACTGAAAGGTCTGTAGATCATAAATAATTTCAAGTGTTATACTGGCATTACATTACCAAGAAACTGAAAGGTCTGTACATGTAGATCATAAATAATTTCAAGTGTTATACTGGCATTACATAACCAAGAAACTGAAAGGTCTGTACATGTAGATCATAAATAATTTCAAGTGTTATACTGGCATTACATAACCAAGAAACTGAAAGGTCTGTACATGTAGATCATAAATAATTTCAAGTGTTATACTGGCATTACATTACCAAGAAACTGAAAGGTCTGTACATGTAGATCATAAATAATTTCAAGTGTTATACTGGCATTACATTACCAAGAAACTGAAAGGTCTGTACATGTAGATCATAAATAATTTCAAGTGTTATACTGGCATTACATTACCAAGAAACTGAAAGGTCTGTACATGTAGATCATAAATAATTTCAAGTGTTATACTGGCATTACATTACCAAGAAACTGAAAGGTCTGTACATGTAGATCATAAATAATTTCAAGTGTTATACTGGCATTACATTACCAAGAAACTGAAAGGTCTGTACATGTAGATCATAAATAATTTCAAGTGTTATACTGGCATTACATTACCAAGAAACTGAAAGGTCTGTACATGTAGATCATAAATAATTTCAAGTGTTATACTGGCATTACATAACCAAGAAACTGAAAGGTCTGTACATGTAGATCATAAATAATTTCAAGTGTTATCATTAAGCAATTGGATTTCATTTTTTGATACATTTTGTATACCCAAATATTTTGTTCCCATTCATGCACGCATATGGGATGCGCAAAAACAAAATATATGTCTGCTTTCTGCTTTCAGTCATAAAGTAAATAATACGGGCTGGTCTGGATCCTTTTTTGTTTGTTTGTATATCGACAAAATCTTGAAAAACCTACATGTTTTCTCCAAGTTTAATCCAAATTTTCACAAACATTTGATAATTCAGGCTAACCAATGGTACATTTGTAGTTGACAATGTTGGGACAACTTTTTCATGCAATTTTGGTCAAACTTATTACAAATTTAAGTGAAAAATCCAGCAGAATTAGGATTCCTAGTCTACTCAAACAACACATTACTCTATTTCTGAAATTCTTGGAATGTATTTTTGGAAAGGCATAAAAATATTTAAGGGTCAACCATCAAACTTCAGGTCGATTGGGAGGCAGGAAACAGGCATATTTTTTTTTTTTGCATTAAGGATACATTTGTATATTTATAACATAAACAAGTTACAAGTATCATGGTAAAAGAGATGTATATAACTTAAAATTACAGGAAAAGAGATATTTGTTGGTATTGGAACTGGTAGAAGGACCAATGAGAAGGGTGCTCAGGCTGTAGTTGATGCCTTCCCAGAATACAATGTTACACCTATAAATGTACCAGGATCAAGAAGACTGAAATCTATGCTCAGCATGGCAGGATGGGATATCATTGCTGTTGGAAGCAGTGAGGAAGCTCTTCTCACATTTAAGGTATATTATTTTTTTTAACTTGAGTTATTTTATATTTAAATATAATATCAAACTGTATATTAGAATATTTCTGCCAAAAACTGAAGTGTGAAATCATCAGAAGTTATACAGTAAAGATAAAATGATTAAGTTCATTGCTTCACCATGCATGTCATGTTCACAGTAACTAGGTCGATTGGAGATAATATCACTGATGTATGACCCTTTCATATATTTGTAAATTACTTAGTAAATATACTTAGTGATATTTCATAGTTAATCCCTCACAATAAACAGGATTTGGTTTGAAAATTCTACCCAAAAGGCATTTTTTTATATAAATCATCTATTGTATACAAATGTACATGTATGTACAATGTATTATAGCACTTTTGTGATCTGAACAAGATTCAGTTCTGATAAACCATTTTAATGTAATGAAACTCAAAGTTTTCTGAACTGGTGAGTCCAAAGATGCATCAAAATTGTATTTGCTTAAGTTAGCACTCACCCCTTTTAGTTTACTGAGGATATCAGAGATGCCTCTATAACCTTGAACCAATGCCAGTAACCACCATTTCATTGCAAAGGTTTAAATACATTTGTACAAAATGAAATTGATTTGAATTTTTCTCTTTTTGTTTTAATAAGAAGACTTAAATAATTGAGTAGGACATTGATATTGTTCTCTACAGAACTTCAGTGATCAATCTGGCCAAAATGTTGAGTCTCTGGACTTGTCTGAAAAAAATCCTTGTTGAGAACACTGATGTACATTGTATTACAGAAATCAGTTACTTTCCATGTCATATATTAGATCATTACCAATTGCAATAAAGAACAAACTGATGGATTTATTATGCTTTGATGTTTTGTTTGTGCATACACTGTATTACACATTTAATTAATCACAAGATTTATGAAGCATTAAATTTTCTTACTCTTTAAATTGAGACAATTTTTACATGTTGATTGTAAAGTGAACATTGTAGAGACTCCTTGTCTTGAGTCAGTGTTATTCTTGTTTTTTTTAGTTGCCAGTATTAAATATAAGAGCTGCTAGATCAGTCACCTCTGTGTATAAAATATTGGATTCATCTGATGAAAGAAATTGAACAATCAAACATTATCCGATGGGAGGCCATAAATCTATCTCATTCTATGAACAAATCTACCCAGGAATCTTGGATAGGAAACATTAGGCATATATTTAAATTCCTAGATTTAGACTATCCATTTCTAAACCAGTCAAACATTAAACAAAACCATATATTGAAGAAAGTAAAAAAATTCTCTAACAATAAAATTTTTAAATAATTGGGTAGCTACATGTAGTCTAGAAAGCAATTCTGGGAAGAGTACCAATATACAGTCGGGCAATAAATGAAGAACTTACAGAAAATTTTAAAATATTTATAAATTAAAAAAGACGGCAAATACAAGATTTAGAACTAGCTGTCATGACCTTGAAATTGAAAGAGGGAGGTATATTGGTATAAAAGCTGAAGACAGAAAGTGTAAGCTATGTAAGAACGCAGTTGAAGATGAACTACATTTTCTTTTAAAATGTCCTGTTCTGAAAGATACAAGATCTCAACATCTGTCTAATTTAAATTATAATTTCAAAATTTTCTCAAAGTTATCTGATGAGATGAAATTTGTTTGGATTCTTTCATCTGAAGATTTGTTTGTTACTTCAAATTTATCTTAATTATTGCACTCCTTTTTTGAAGAACGAAAGTAACTTCTAGAAAATATCAATGTAGTTTGAAAAATAGAAAAATGAAAAAAAAAAATCCATCAGGAGTTGTCTCCCATAGGCCTAGGTCTATAAATTGATTATTTTCTCTAGGTCACAGTGGCTTCTAAATTACTTAATGTTTTGTCAATGACATTGTTTATATGTTACTTTGTTTAAATGTGTATACAAGTTTTTGTTTAAATGTACTTTAATCACTCTAATCATTCTAATCATTTACTGTGCTTTATTTTGTAATTCATTTGATTGTATAGCTCAAATTTTGGGCACCATGATTGGTTAATAAAATATCTTACATATATCTTGTGTATATTTGCATTTTACATAAAGGTGGTTAATTAGAAATTTAAGTTGCATGAGAAACCAATTTAGTATACAAAAAGTATATTTAGGCCTTATAGATATTTATTATTCAAAAGCAAATATAAAAATAAAATTAAAATGATATGATTTTGATCAAGAAACATGGTTACATTTCATTTCAGCAAATGAAAAGTCTTGCACAGTACAAGTATCGCATATTAAGATTGGACAGTGATGATGCAGCTAATATGCTGTATGTAAATGGTAGACTAATACACAGAAGCAGAGATGAAATTGGTGAAAAAAGTTATAGTGTATGTATTGTATATTGTCTGTAAAACCTACATGTAGAGAGAAAAAAACTAAGAATGTTTTATTTTTTCTCCAAAAGTAAATGTAATATACACACACTTTGACTGCAGTTTTTGATGCATATATATATTCCATTATAAACACAAAATATTCAAATTCAACTGTAATTTTTATGGTAATTGTCAACACAGATAATTTAAAATTTTATGATTAAAAATATATTTGTTTGATTTAGTTAAAAATATGAATTAAACAAATTTTTCGTGAATATGAGAGAAAAGTAGTAATTCACTGATTTGTGTTCAAATGTTTAATGAAATGCGAGTCGACTTAATGTATTTGTATCACACACTTTCACCACATTTGATTTTGTTGTTCAAGGTTACACACACACATGTATATTTTATATATGTATACACTGTTTTGTTAACATCTTGACTAATAGTAATAATAATTTGCACATATATGATAACTATATAAATTTATTCTGGTGGATTCTACTCAACTGCTAAATGATTGATATACACATTCACAAAATACTATTATCTGGCTTATTAGGGCTGGCTTGTGCTTATTTCTAACCTTGAACTTCTGTTTGGACAGGTATAATAGCATGTCCTTCCTCAGGGGGGGAAATCATTAAAAATCATGTTCAATTCTTGATCACCTATGGTTCCTATAGTGTTAACTAGTTAAGATTTTAATCTGAAATAATATTATTGGTAAAGTTATGTAATATTTGAAATGTAAATATTGTTAACTGTACTTCCTATTATCTGACAGCATTGATGTAATTATTTATTTAAATCTGACAAGATGTTGATTTTATTAATTGTTACTAATTTACTAGTCATGTAATAGTGTACAGAGTGTAAACACTTAAGGCCATAAAAGAAACATGTAAATTTATATATGTGCAGTACTAACAAGTTTATATAAAAGTTGGAATATGAATTTGACCTATTCCTAAAATATTATTTTCTAATCTATAGAAGGTTAAAATCAGTAAAAACTACTGGAGAATCCCACAAATAAACATTACACTATGGTTTTCAATGGGAGGTAACTCTTAAATGCTTTATGCAGCAAGAACAAATAAACACATGAATGCTTTTGTCATTTACAAAAAACGATGTCTACATGCTTTACTATATATACAACATGGCTTTGAAAAGAAGAAAACTGTAACGTTAACAGCTTTAGCATTTTTCCATACAGGCTATTCAAGATAATTTAGATCATAATGGTTTGCATCATGAAGTTGTTTGTAAGGAACTTACAAAATCAGGTGGAAATCTCATCCGCAGTGTCTTGTTGGTACTTGGCAATACCCTTTATCGAAAAATTATTTCCACCATACCTTGAAAGGTAGTATGACAATGTTGGGTGTTTACTATGCATGTTTTTGAGATGGATGGAATTTCAGTCGGTTTAAAACAGCATTGTTCTTTATTTGACAATATGATTGTTTATTTGCTTGTTTATTTTTATAATTCAATTTTATTTAGGATATTTTAAAATATTTTTGTTGTTTATTTTATTCATTTACATGTATTGATATTTATTAATAGCTTGAAAATGTTTGTCATTTGTTTTAACTTTACGTGTACATCATTTAATTTCTAGAATATACTTTCATTCTCATGCATATCAGAAGTACATGTAGGTCTAAGTATTTACTAGACAACTGCACAACCTTCACAGTGTGAAATCGTGCCCAATATAGAATTACCTTGAAATTTATGACTTGTTTTTCTTTATTTTAATTAAAAAGTGGTGATGGAAGAATTGTGGTATGTTGTGATCTAACAGCATGGAATACATTTGTTTTTATTCATTAACTTCATTTGTTGTTTGCATGTACCTGCTTTTTTCATGTAATATTTGATTGCTTTTGATATTAAATGATTACATTTTTTATCAAGTTAAAGATAGTTGCTGAAATTGATAGCATATATGTAAACCTCAGATCTGTGTACGGCCTCAAATCTGTGTCCGTTTCTCAAATCTGTGCCCATCGTGACCTCAATCACTAATTTATGTCCGTTAAAAAAGATACGGCCTCAAATCTGTGTCCTATTTTCAAATTTGTTTTCCATCGTGACGTCATTCGCAAATCTATGTCCGTTAAAAAGGTACGGCCTCAAATCTGTGTTCTTTTCTTAAATCTATTTCCAGTTTGTTTCGCCATGCACAAATTTATGCCAGTCTAATAAGTACGTCCTTATAGGATTTTTGTTTTATTAAGTCATTTCCTATAATTCAATGTTAAGTTGGGATGTGTTCTCCATGTGTGCTTAAAATTTTTACATGTGTATGTAATTATTGTATGATTTACATTTTATTGTAAAACTACAACATTTTCAAATTGTTTGCTTTTCTTGATCCCGTGTTTAATTGTTCTGTAGTAATTATCGTTACTTCCCTTTACTCATTACGTCTTGATAACAAATACGAAATATAAGTTAATAAACAACCTGAGACAAAATCTGTATACAAGCAACTAAAGATACATGTACGGCCTTCAACAATGAATTGAACCTATTCTGTATCGTAATCTGTAAACACATACACCTAGTATTTACAAACGTTTTGTCAATGTTTCAATGTATATGTACCACATAAAAATGTTAAGGGTATAATTTATTGCCGGTTTAACAACAACATTTTGTGCCACTATCTTATTAAAAAGGTTTTTTCTGGTGAAATATATTCCAATTTCGAATCTATGTATTTTTTAAAATCCATTGTGTACCATGACATCAACATTCAACAACCACAACATAATTCAGTGTACAAATTATTGGCATAACGAGCATACATACTTTATTAATGTGCCTTCAAGAATGAAACGACACATATTTTTTTTACTTGATTACATCTTGCTATGTCTTACGTCACCATATTTCGATAAAGGACATATATTTGAGACAAAAATGTCCATAGATTTGAGTTAATAAAGGACATAGATTTGAGACAATACAGGACATAGATTTGAGGCAATAAAAGACATAGATTTGAGACAATAAAGGACATAAATTTGGAACGTCTATGACGCAATATTAAAAAGGACATAGATTTGCGGAAAGGACATAGATTTGAGGCTGGACATAGATTTGAGGCTTACATATATTTTTGAATCTAGAACAGCTTAAAATTAACATGTCAACTTAGAAAAAAAAATTTTTGGCAGAAATGATATTTAATCATTGAAACAATTGATTTTATAAGCTTTTTAAGGAAAATCATTACAAAATGTACTAATTTAGAAACTGTATCAAACTAGCAAGTTATACATAGATTCATTTCTTACTATGTATTCATACTAAAGAGATCTGAATTAGAGCTATTTGAGCTTTTTCCAGTTAAAAGCAATTATTGAAAAATTCACATTTTGGCAGGTAACAGATTTCATTTTCATTTAATATAGACTACTATACCATCATCTATACTGTAAACCAACTAATTTTCGTGAGCAATTTTGTTTTTATGCCCCCGCCGTAGTGAAGGAGGCATTAAGTTTTACCCTTGTCCGTCTGTATGTCCATACGTCCCAAAATTGGTTTCCGTTCTCTAACTTTAGTTTGCCTAAACCAAATGTTATGAAACTTATACACAATGCTTATTACCACAAAACACAGATCAAGTTTGAATTTTGGTGGCGTTACTTTTACCGTTTTAGAGTTATGCCCTTTACAAATGGAAAATTGCTAAATTTTTCGTTTCCTTTCTCTAACTTTAGTTTGCCTCAACCAAATGTTATGAAACTTACAAACTATGCTTATTACCTTAAAACACAGACCAAGTTTGAATTTTGGATGCATCACTTGTACCATTCTAGAGTTATGCCCCTTTACAAATGGAAAAATTGCTGGATTTTTCGTTCCGTTCTCTAACTTTAGTTTGCCTCAACCAAAGGTTATGAATCTTATGCACAATGCTAATTACCACAAAACACAGTTCAAGTTCGAATTTTGGTGGTGTCACTTTTACCGTTCTTGAGTTATGCCCCTTTACAAATGGGAAAATTGCTTGATTTTTCGTTTCCTTTCTCTTACTTAAGTTTGCCTCAACTAAATGCTATGAAACATATACACAATGCTTATTACCACAAAACTCAAATCAAGTACAAATTTGGGTAGTGTCACTTTCACAGTTCTTGAGTTATGTCCCTTTATAACATTATATGCAAGCGGGGCATCATCTGTGTCCCATGGACACATTCCCCATTTATTTTTAATCTTTCTCTCGTAGAAATGTAACGCTTATAAGAATCATCAGAAGTATGTAAAACTTGGATCTTCCCTTATAAAAACAAATCAGGAAAATTAGAAAATCTGAAAAATAAATGGTCTTGAAATTGGCTAGAAAGGGCTTAGGGGAAATATATTTTTTGCAAAATAAGTTGGTTTACAGTATTCATTACAAGCATATATATTGAGATGCATTTGTGCTAATTATATGTTTTCTTTATAGATACTGGATGAAAAGATTACGTATGCCAAGCACAAGGTTGGATTTGAGGAAATCAGCAAGACTGGTGGATATCTATCTAGTGCTGTACTACTAATAAACAGAAACAAAAAGCCTAATTCTATTGTATCTAACATAACCAGAGAAGATACAACAAACTTTTCTGAATGGAGGTCTATGTAAAGTCATTTGGAAAATTGCAGCAATATTAAAGCTATTTTAGATTTTTTGGATCTGGCATATACACATAAACATACACACACGTATATATATATATACCTTATGGTAATTCTTGCAGGTGATAAGTATATAAATATTTACTGCAAGTTTATTTGTAAACATAAATTGAAACTGGAAGCTTATACGAATGTTTTATTGATTTTTTTATAATATTTTAACATAGATCTGTAAGATGTAAAACATATTTTAAAACACTTTACATGAAAATAAATTTATAAAGATTTTATTTCAAGTCCTTCATAGAAGGGTGTAATTTCAGAAATAAATGTAATTTATTTATTGAAGTAAAATATGCATTATCAGATTAGACTTTGCAAATAGCATCACAAATTGTTTATAATAGATCAACAAGGCTCCATTAAAGAAATATTCTCGTTTCACTGAGAAAAGAATAGAAAAGATTTGTTTTAATGAATTAACCTAGGGATTTTTTTTAACTATTTTTCAAAAGGGATTCCTTCCAATCTATTAGTAATTTTGCATTGCAAGTATTTCAGAAAGGAATTTGAATGTTTTCATATGAATTATTTTAGTGAAACTCTATAACAACTGTATCAAAGCACTGTAATAGAATCATTCTTATTTTTTATTTTGTTGATTTTTTGTACATTTATGGTGCTATAAATATCCGACAATCTAAGAAAGATAAAATTATTTTCGTGTGATAATTATCAAAGACCACGACTTGTTCATTATAGATATTAATGTTGGGTATATTGTGTAAAGTCTGTGTGTAAATGCCAGTAAAGTTTTAATCAGAATTACGTCCAAGTGAAAAATTTTAAATTTAAAAAAAATCATCTATTATTCCGTAATCTTTTTCTGCCTTTATTTTGTCAACTATCTTGTTACTGTTCACAGGGACTCTTATATTAAATCTGAAAATTTGGTCATTTGTTTCCTCCATTTACTTAACACTTTGAATTTACCCTGAACCTTTGACTAAAAGAGAATTTTATAAGGCTTCATTATAGCAATTTCAGGAAACACCAGGCAAAGTTGTGTTTGGAGAGATGTGTAAACTTGTCTCCATTCTTAAATGCATGTGTTCCTCAATTTCAATTACAGTTTATATAAACAAACTACCATTTTTCTTAGTGACACACTAATCATTCTCAAAGTACATGTATGTCCTATAAGTTTGCACAATGATTTATCTTCCTAATTAGAATGACACTGTTCTACTCAGAGCAACTTAAGTAAGACATAGATTTGTTTGCAATGCATAGCACCTAGTTACATATACTGACAATTAATTTAAGCATTTTTTTTTCTAAATCAGTAACAAGGAGACTGCTATCATTTGAGATGTAATTCTGATTTTAATTTTAATGCCCATGTTATTTGCTTAGTATTTAGCTATTATATTTTAATACTATATTTTGTTTATTGATATGCAACCATAGATGTTATTAGCACCTAGTTACTATACTGACAATTAATTTAGCATTTTTTTCTAAATCAGTAACAAGGAGACTGCTATCATTTGAGATGTAACTGATTTTAATTTTAATGCCCATGTTATTTGCTTAGTATTTAGCTATTATATTTTAATTGCCATATTTTGTTGTATTGATATTGCAAAAATCATTTTAATGTGCATATGATTTGTATTAGCTAGAAAGGTGAAGAAATAGAGATTTCATGGAAAGATTATTCAATGCTTATACTTATTAAATACAGCATTTTCTATAATAAATAATATTGAAGTAAATCAATTTTCATTAATCTCTTTTTGTAGGCAAGTCAATGACATTCTCTACTTAAATAAATATATAATACGTTTATTCGTCAACCAGTAAAGTTAACCGTTTGATAAACCACATCTAAATGATAAGTAAATCAAGGATTTATATAGTAAGATCCTAGATTCAGTAAAACTTTTAAAAGAAAATTTAGAGGTCTTTGGTATATCAGTTAGTATTCTGTTTGAAGATTTGGTATCATTTGTATTTCATCATATTATTAATCAAGAACAATAAAGAGGTTGGAATCTCCCAAAGAAAGGAAAACTACAACTGTCATTTCTCCTACATCATTTAAATAAGATGTAGGTGTTGCTCTGTAATAGAAATTGTAATAATAAATTAGTAATAAGATTTAACCTATAAACAATTTGAAAAAAATAATGCATATTTTGTAATTTATCAATTATTTTGAGTTTATTTTGTTGTAGAGAGTTGTTAAACTTATTATTTTGTTAGCTTATACAAAAATACCTCAAAACTTGAAAAATTCCATATCGGTGTTTGGCAGGTACTATATGTTGTAAAGTCATTTTTTGTGGTTTATTTCTTTCTAATATAGGTTGTTTTGTGAGATTTTGTTTATGTCAAAGAATCAACTGATTACTTCAAATCATCTTAAAATCTTATTTTTATTACATGTAGTAGACGATTAAGCCACTGAGAAAATTTCAATGAATACAGATTTTACTCTGTGCCATTGTCTGCAGTTCTTTACTTATTTAATCTGCATATTTTACACGAAATGAACAGCAATTTAGCTTACATTTTTAGCATTATTTTAATGTAGCTATATTCAACTATTTATGTAATAAAATTAAAACAACTCATTTGAATAATTAAAGCATCCCATGTGGATAAAAGTTGTAAAAATTGTTCCTTGAACATCTATGCCATATTCAATCTTAAATTATTGATAACTGCGTAACTGTAACAAAAGACAGCAAAACAAGATTTCTGCAAAATATTAATTTTTTTTCAGAAGTTTAACTTAAATTAGATAAATAATTTTTTGTCAATATTTTAGGAAATAAAAGTAACTGAAAACATATCTTCCTTTTTCATTCAAATTTGAATGAAATGATTTTAGGGTTTGTTTTACAAATAGAAAAAGTAATAAAAACAAAATGTTTTGATGAAATACTTCATTTTACTATCCAATTTATTAAGCAGTACAAAGCTTGAATTGATTCTTTTAAAACTGTTATATACCCTCATTTGTGTTGTGAGTAAATTTGTTTTTATTTTATTAAATATATTTTAACTATTTTTATTTTATATAAAATTTATGTTGTGATTTTTAATTGAAATGTTTTTTTCTGTTATTGGTGTAAAAAGATTTTCTATAATGGGTGTTAAGAGATGTATTTAACATGTTTTTTTATGAATGAAAACTTACATTATTTCTATAAACATTGTTTCATTTTAACAATTGTGTATGGAGTATGTTTTATGAGTATAGAAAGGAAAAACTGACGATATTTTACTTTTATGTTTATTTTCAGTGACCACATCTTAATCATTATATCTAGCATAGATAAAATCACAGCTTATTGCAATTTTCATACAATCATATCACCTAGAAATTTTTATATTCTGTATGAAACAAATCACTTATGTATTTTTCAATTTAACATTATTGTATATGATTGTTTCAAATTTGGAATTGCAGCTGCTTTAAGAAAAATATATAAATATATAGAAAGCCTTAATTATTTGTTTTTATTTTGTAACTTTTAGAATTCTAGTCTCATGAATAAATGTATGGGCTATTTCATTTATCTAAGATATTTAACTTGTTGTCTGAGTTTATATTTAACTTGTTGTCTGAGTTTATATTTAACTTGTTGTCTGAGTTTATATTTAACTTGTTGTCTGAGTTTATATTTAACTTGTTGTCTGAGTTTTTATTTAACTTGTTGTCTGAGTTTAGTAGAAATTGTATGTTTTGTTGATAGTCTTGAAAATCATTACAGATAGAGAAATTTTGACAGGAGTAGAAATGTCCAGAAAACTAAGATCTACCTCCTGTCCATTGTGTTCAAAATTGTTAGATGACGACTACTTTTAGAAGTTTTTGTCCTTAAATGACAATTTTACATTTGTTTATTTTTGTCAATTATATTGAAAACTATGATAGGTAAAGAGAAACATTAAATAGCCAAAATGATCAGCAAGGCACAATAGATCTTCAAATAAATCAACATGGCCAAAACCATCAGTAAACTCATTATAGGAGTTATTGACCTTTATTGACGATTTTTACAGATTTTTGTATCTTTGCAAAAACTATAGTAGAGGAAGAAAAACTGTTAAATGCAAAAATTATCATCAAATACACAGACATTTTCAGTGGTCTCCTTACAGGAGTTAGTTGAAACATATTTTATTGAAAGGACAAATGTATCTGACAAAAGTTTTTCAGATTAGTGTTGATTAGTACAGGAGTGACAACCCAAAGAAGAAATATAAAAACTTGCTGAAAATTTTGAGATATTGTTTTTGCCTTGCCTACTAAAAATGATACAGGATACCAGACAGGGAAACTGAGGGGTGTCACCATAAAATATTTGTATCAAGCTTTATATTTCAAAAAGTAAAAGAACTGGATACATAATATCTTGTATACCATTGTCTTATGTTACGAAGTTTCCATCTGGCATATGACCATTGTCCTTGTCCTCATTTTCATTGTTCAGGATCAGCTTAAAAAAAACTATAATTATATATTTCGTGATTTACTGACTTATAGTGAGTGAAATGACAACTAATTCTATTATACTGATTCATTACAAGGTCTGTAAGACGGCAGGGTTAACCTGACCATTACCTCATTTCATGGATCCGTGATCAAATTTAAAAGTTTCGTAGTAAGGTCCTTTTCTAAGATACTATAAGTTTTAGGTCATTTATATTTTAATGTATGTATTGATTTTTACACTATACATGTCTGTTTGGCAGGGTTCATCTGACCTTGAAATTGTTTTCATAGTTCATTGGTCAATGTCAAGTTTTCATGCTTTGATTCGTTTTTGTCTCGCCTTGACGGAGTCAAAAAGCGAGACATAGGTATGCTGTTTCCGGGGAAGACGGCGGCGGGGTCATCAATGTATTAGTTTGTGATTAGGTCTAGTTCATGGTGAACCACTAGCGGTAGGTCAATGATATTTGGTATGCAGTTGTAGTAGCATTGGCACATCTCATTACTATGGAGATTATTGGGCCCTGCCCCCTCAGTCAAGGTCTATTGACTTTGAAACTTTGCTTAGTTTACAAGTATTAGTTTGTGATAAGGTCAGTTTATGGGGAACCACTAGTGATAGGTCAATGATATTTGGTATGCAGATGTATAAGCATTGGCATATCTCATTTCCATGGATATTATTTGGCCCCGCCCCCTCATTCATGGTCTATTGACTTTGAAACTTTTGCTTAGTTTTTGTCTCGCCTTGACGGAGTCAAAAAGCGAGACATAGGTATGCTGTTTCCGGCGACGGCGGCGGCGGCGTCAACAATGTATTAGTTTGTGATTATGTCTAGTTCATGGTGAACCACTAGTGGTAGGTCAATGATATTTGGTATGCAGCTGTATTAGCATTGGCACATCTCATTACCATGGAGATTATTTGGCCCCGCCCCTCAGTCAAGGTCTATTGACTTTGAAACTTTGCTTAGTTTACATGTATTTGTTTGTGATTAGGTCAGTTTAAGGGGAACCGTTAGTGGTAGGTCAATGATAATTGGTATGCAGTTGTATAAGCATTAGCACACCTCATTTCCATGGAGAATATTTGGTCCTTACCCCTCAGTCATGGTCTATTGACTTTGAAACTTTTGCGTAGTTTACATGTATTAGTTTGTGATTAGGTCAGTTTAAGATGAACCACTAATGTTAAGTCAATGATATTCGGTATGCAAATGTATATGCATTTGCAAGTTTCATTTCCATGGAGATTATATAACCCCACCCCTAATTATGGTTCATTGACTTTGAAACTTTTACATAGTAAACAAAGGGAACGACTTATGAAGAGTCAATGGTATTTGGTTTGCAGTTGTATTAGCATTGGCACATCTCATTTCCATTGAGATTGTTTAGCCCTGTACCTTCAGTCATGGTTCATTGACTTTGAATATTTGCATAACTTACATGTTAAAGTATTGCTATTTTAATTTCAACATTTGCATTATCAAAATAACAAATAGGCGAGACATATCTCTGTGTTAACAGTTTATCATGTATTAGTTTGTAATTAGGTCAGTTTAAGGGGAACTGTTAGTGGTAGGTCAATGATAATTGGTATGCAGTTGTATAAGCATTAGCACATCTTATTTCCATGGAGAATATTTGGTCCTTACCCCTCAGTCATGGTCTATTGACTTTGAAACTTTTGCTTAGTTTACATGTATTAGTTTGTGATTAGGTCAGTTTAAGATGAACCACTAATGTTAAGTCAATGATATTCGGTATGCAAATGTATTGGCATTTGCAAATTTCATTTCCATGGAGATTATATAACCCCACCGCCTAATTATGGTTCATTGACTTTGAAACTTTTACGTTGTTTACAAGTTAATGTTTGTGTTTAGGTTTGTTTAAAGGGAACGACTTATGAAAAGTCAATGGTATTTGGTTTGCAGTTGTATTAGCATTGGCACATCTCATTTCCATGGAGATTGTTTAGCCCTGTACCTTCAGTCATGGTTCATTGACTTTGAATATTTGCATAACTTACATGTTAAAGTATTGTTATTTTAATTTCAACATTTGCATTATCATAAGAACAAATAGGCGGGACATATCTCTGTGTTAACAGTTTATTTCAGATACTACAAGCACTATGCCAACTAGTTTTGGTGTACAGAATGATCTAAAAGTTTGCATGCTGGTCTGGTAGTGTTCGTCTGTCCTTGCACTAATTTTCATGGTACATTGGTCAACGTTACGTTTTCGTGATTGAGTCGGTTTCTCATATACTATAAGGAATATGTTAACTATATTTTATGTATGCATTGAGTAATGTGTTCATGTTTCTCTGACAGGGTTCGTCTGAACTTGATCTCATTTTCATGGTTCTTTTGTCAACATTCAGTTTTTGAGGTAAGCTTTGTTTTTTATATACTATAAGCAATAGTTCAACTATATTTGCTGTATGGAATGATTATGAGTTATACATGTCCGTCTGGCAGGGTTAATCTGACTTTGAACTTATTTAAACAGATACTTAATAATGTAAAGTTTATATGATACTTATATTAATTTTTTTTTATCTTAAAAGACTTTCAACAAGAATTCTATCATGATCAGTAAAACAGACGAGACATTTCAGCGTATATACTCTTGTTGAACATCGAGGAACTGATGCTTTCATATTCTTTAATAACTGAAATGTTATATACACCAACAAACATGGTCCTCTATTTTAATGACCATTGAAACGGATGTTAACAATCATATATAACTTTTTGATCATTGTCACTGTCTGTAATTTATAGGTTCAGTTGTTTCACTTGAACGGGATATCGTATCGGATCCATGCTTATTACTGCTGAACATAAGGATATTGTCTGTTTAAAAAGGATAGAGAGTGGAATTGTTGACATTAAACACGAACCTAGGTCAGCGATAAAGGCTATAGTTTAGAAATCAAACCTTAATTAGGTGCTTTGTGATATGTTATAGTGGTATACTTTGTCCTATTTCTAGTGAGACAATCGATTTTTAGCTTAAGTCTAATGACCCAAGCGTGGATCATGGACCGTGATGAAGATTCGCAATAGATGGTAAAAGGGCGAAACCCGCATCACAATAGTTTTCCCTTTTATAGATGCAAAAAGACTACTTTCACAAGATACCAGATTGTTTGCTGAATGCCAAATGGCAACTATGCCTTGCATATCCTGGGCAGGAACTGATCAACATTTAATTCAGTAGATAGGTTCTACTAAACGGGTCGACCTGGATGAAAGGAAGGAAAATCGGGCAGCCACAGGAAAATAGGGTATGTTGAAAAGGGTCAGAAAGACTAGCCTGCAACAAACCACGTACGGAAGTTATAGCAATTGTTATATAATGTGGTAAGGGCGTGACACTCTCCCTACATGACTCGAGGCGTTTGGTGTGTCGGAGTAGTTACAAGTTTATCCCACATAGGCACAGCAACGTCCCTCGCGGAATGCGTTAAACTTCCGGACGAGAAAAATCCAAGTGACATTATTTCTATACCCTAGTAAAGACTTGGTTATAAGTCGCATTCAGTGGTGTCAAAAAGAATTGAAACCACTTCAAGGTCAATATATTCTTTGTCATCTAAAAATCATGATGGCGTCAGTAAATTTTCTGATGACCTCAAATTTACCATTGCGAACCATATTTTAGCAGCTTGCTTGTCAACATCAACTCTCTATCAGGAAACGACATCCATGGAATATCGTATCTACTAAGAAATATACACTCCAAATGCTAGTGCTACTGGAATGTTGCTATATTAAAATGGAAAGTAAAAAAATGGGAAAATTTAAACCATCTCTTTTGTTGTAAAGTTCAGTAGTCAAACGACTCTTGATGTCTGTCACTTTCGACATGTTATTCAAGATGTGAAGCAAACTATGATGTACAAACAAATGTATCCTGCTTTTTTCTTCTGCTTCTTCCAAATACTGCCCGCATTCAACATAATGAATATTCTGGCAAGTTGCGCATGATTAAAAACAGGTTAAAAACAAATTGTTCTGTTGATTTAGTTTGAGGTTTTGGTCACTTGAGACTTGAATATCTCAAGAGACTTTGCTGTGGCTATATCTGGTGGCAGTTTGTTCCAATCCTTGACGGTGTTTACGAAGAAGGACCATTTCCTACAGTCTTTGGTGGCTGGCTGTAATAGGTATTATGGTGTCCTGTCAGGTTAGAGCTTCTTGTTGGTTTTTGCAGATATTAACTCTTGTCTATGGCTACAAGGTCGTTTGTTATTTTGTAACACATGATGAGTCGAGCTTCTTTTCGTCTTGTTTGTAAGCTTTTTCATCCTAATTCAGTTATCTTGTTGCTGAAACTTGATCTATTTCTATGTCTGCTGGTTACATATCGTGCAGCTCGTCTTTGTACCTTTTTCAATGTTATCTATGTGGTTTTGCTGGTATAGGTCCCATACTGTCGTGGCGTATTCCATTTGCGGTCTTACTAATATTTTATAGGCATGCTCTTTGATGGATTTTGAGCTAATGTGGATGCAAGAAACCAAGGCTTCGGCTGGCTTTTCCTGTGATGTTGTTAATGTGTTCTCCCCAATCTAGACCATTTGCAATGGTGCAGCCTAGGTATTTAGTCGATGTTTCATGCTCCAGAGTATGGCCGTGGAGTTTGTAGTCCCACTTGATTGGTTTTTTCTTTTTTGTGACTGTGAGGACGCTGCATTTTTCAGGATGGAACTCCATTTTCCAAAGTTTTTCCAATTTTGCCAGTTTGTCCAGGTCTTCTTGGAGTTTATGGCAGTCGTAGTCTGAGGAAATGGTCAAATAGACCACAGTATCGTCCGCAAACAGTCTCACTGTGGAGTGTAGGCCTTCTGGTAGGTCGTTAATGTAAAAAGAAAGAGACTGTCCTAATACTGATCCTTGTGGTACTACTTTCACTTTAATTTGTCAGATGTTTCGCCTTTAACAACTACTACTTGGGTTCTGTTGGTGTGAAATTCCTTTATCCATTTGTTTGTTTTACTTGGAATGCCATAATGGTGTAGTTTATGGAGGAGTAAACTGTAGGACACCTTGTCAAAAGCTTTTGAAAAGTCCAGTATTAGCAGATCTGATTGTTTTCCGTTTTCCAGATTTTTTGTGATGTCATCGATACATTCAAGGAGTTGTGTTTCGCATGATCTTTTACTCCTGAAGCCATGTTGTAGTGGGTATAGGATGTTATTTACCTCTGCATGTTTCATGATGTTACTGGTGACTATATGTTCTATTATTTTGCAGCAGATACATGTTAGGGATATTGGCCTATAGTTAGCTGCTATGAATTTTCTGGCCTTTTTTGTATGCCGGAGTGACATTTGCAGTTCGCCAGTCATCAGGTATCTTTCCTTTCTCCATTGAAAAATTGTGTATGATGGTTAAGATCGGAGCAATTTCACTGGCTATTCTTTCAGAATCATTGGTTTGATGTTGTCTGGTCCAGCAGCCTTGTGTGGTTTTAGATTTTTCAGTTGTTTTTCCACTCCATTATTTGTGATGATTATTTGTTCGTTGTTTGGATAGTTTTCTGGAAGATCTGTCATGAGTTTTTTCTTTTCAAAATCTCTTTTACTGATGGGACATGCAGCAGAGAAGACTGATTGGAATTGATCAATTAGAATATTTGCTTTATTTATTGGGTCAGTTTCTAATTTCCCATTTCTTCTTAGGGGTGCTACTCCATTTTTATTACTTTTGTTGTGTTTGATATAGGTCCAGAATCTTTTTGTTGGTGAACGGATGTCCTCGTTATCCTCTGGCGTTATTATGTCTTCTATATATTTCCAATAGGCTTGTCTTGATTTTCTTTGGTTGTTTGTTTCAGTTGTTTAAATCTTTTAATATCAGTAGCATAGTTTGATTTCTTTTTCTTTTTATAGGCTCGGTCTCTTGTTCAGGCTTTCTTCTTGAATTTTAATATAAAGCAAATTCATATCTTCTTTTATGCTGTCCCATTTTGCTCTTCTATACAGTTGGATTTTTCTTGGCTTTTAGTTGTTTGTCATTGGATTGGTGTTCATTTCTGCATACACAATATCATGGTCTGAAATTCCTGGGATGACAACAAGTCTCATCATTTTACTAGGACAGTTGGTGATAAGAAGGTCCAAAGTGTTTTTATTCCTAGTTGACTCTTGAACTAATTGATTTTTTATTAATTAATTCATTAATTTTTATATGATGTATCTGTGGTAACATAGTCACTAAACTAATGAACTATTCTGTGAGAGAACATCCTTTCCTGGATCTTGATGTCTATATCATTAACGGGAAGCTTAATACCAAAATTTATGATAAAAGAGATGATTTTTCATTTCCTATTGTTAATTATCCATTTTTAGATGGTGACGTTCCCTTGTCACCATCTTATGGTGTTTATATATCTCAACTTGTACGATTCGCTCGTGTATGTAACAACGTATTAGATTTTAGCGAAAGAAATCTATGTATTACTGAAAAATTATTACACCAGGGTTTTCGATATCACAAACATTTACTAAATTTTATCATCGGTGCAAGGACATCATTCGTAAATATAAATCAACATGCAGACATCTTATACGTTCAGGTATTTCACATCCAATCTTTTATGGTAATATTCTTTACAAAGCACAAAAATGTCGGCATTTCAGGTCTAAAGCTAACAAAACCTTTAAACAGACTTATTAAGAAGGGATATAGTTACGATACTGTTGTCAGGTCATTAAAGATGGCATATTTTGACTTTAATATTGATTCACTTATAGGGTCTTTGCATCGGAAATAAACACATTTATTCTAAAACCAGTTGTTGGCATGATACGGGTTACGTTCTTCTAATATATTTTATGATAGTATGATACTTAACCCATAATGGGAGGGATTGTGCTTGATATTCATATGAGCTTAATTGAGGTCTGGAGCTGGCATGTCAGTAACTGCTAGTAGTCCTTTGTTAATTTTTTTGTATCATTGTCATTTTGTTTATTTTATTGTGTTACCCATTCTGACATCGGACTTGGGCTTCTTTTAAACTGAGTTTTACTGTGCGAATTGTTGTGTGTTTGTTTTTTCTACATTGGCTAGAGGTATAGGGGGAGGGTTGAGATCTCATAAAACATGTTTAACCCCGCCGCATTTTTGCGCCTGTCCCAAGTCAGGAGCATCTGGCCTTTGTTAGTCTTGTATGATTTTTAATTTTAGTTTCTTTTATATATTTCGGAGATTAGTATGACGTCCATTATTACTGAACTAGTACATATTTTTGTTTTGGGGCCAGCTGAAGCACGCCTCCGGGTGCGGGATTCTCTCGCTGTATTGAAGACCCATATTGGTGGCCTTTGACTGTTTTCTGCTCTTTGGTCGGGTTGTTGTCTCTTTGACACATTCCCAATTTCCATTCTCAATTTTATCATCTTTACAGAAAAACGTACAGTTAAAGGATAGTACTAGCTTTTTTTTATCCCCTTTAGAGAGGTCCTGTATGAAACCTACATCATATGAAGGAACGTAAAAATGGAGAACAGTTGGTTCACAAAGGAATGCAAAATTCTGTTAAAAATACACCCATTGTACGAAACAAAAATTTTATCTAAAAAAATTATGGCATCTTTATGATGTCAGCATACAGAACCTCTTGTTTGAATTACAATTCTTAATATAGATAGCGAAACAATATCATTTCATAACTAAATACAAACATCACAACAAGAACGTTGAATAATCGAATCCATGAGAAACCAAATAAGCCAATAAATTTGTGGATAAATCTCAACAAATAAACTCATCATAGATACCAGGATTGAAATTTTGTATTTGCGTCAGACGCGCCTTTCGTTTACAAAAGACTCATCAGTGACGCTCGAATAAAAAAAAATTAAAAGGCCAAATAAAGTACGAAGTTGAAGAGCATTGGGGACCAAAAATTCCTAAAAGTTTTGCCAAATACAGCTAAGGTAATCTATTCCTGAGGTAGAAAAGATTTAAAAGATACCAAGTATGTACTCATGGCATGTGTTTCGTCTGCATAAGACTCATCAGTGTCACTCGAATCTCATCTCCGCTAGGCAAGGGTTACGATCCAGTCCCATCCTCTCCACCCTTGGCTTATTGAGATAGACTTTCGGATCCACGAGTAAATTATTTCCATTGGTTGCAGTTGTAACGGGCTGCATCCAATCAAAAAGCGCCTTTAAGATGATCACAGGTAAATGTAGAAAATGTAAATAAACAATTGCCATGTGCTGATTATGAACAAGTCTTTACCGTCAAAACATAGGACGAATTTAGTAACAATTCTAAAGTTCTTAACCAGCTAATTAAAGTTCCTGGGTATGTTTCTGGCGCCAATGTTGGAATGTCAACATATAGTTTCGGTTCCTGCTTCACAAAATTTGTAAACACTAGACACAAACATTTTACACCTCCACATTGTAGAGATTTCTCAAGTGCTGTCATTGGTCAAGAATAATGTAGTCAGAATGGGCGTGACTTTTATCTACCGGTAAATGGCGCAGCATTGGAATCACAAATGATGGCGTAATCTGCCAAAAGTGGAGAGGAGGGAACTGGATCCTAACCCTTGGCTAGCGACGATGCTCGAATCTAAACAGTTGGAAAACCAAATAATAGTCGAAGTTGAGTTTTTAAAAACACACATTCTGAAGAGTTGTGCCAAAGCTGGCTGAAGCCATTTATGCCTTGTGATAGAAAAAAAAATCTTAAGGCTTCGAATAATTCACCATTTTAACAACAGTTAATTTACAGAAAATAACCGTATCAACGATATTTCATGTCAGTAGAGGAGTGCTGACTACTGGGATGGTGATGCCCTTAGGGACGAAAAGCCTGACAGAAGTGGCATCGACCTAGTAGTTATATAAGACTTATCAAAGATACCGGTTTACAATTTAGTACGTAGACCTCCCTTTCGTCTACATGAACCTCATTAGTGTTAATCGAATCAAAACAAATGAAAGGCCAACAGCTTTCAAAAAGTTGTGCTAAATCTGGTTATGCCATCAATGCTTTCGGGTTATAACTCTAGTGTTTCGAATAAGTTAAAATTCTATAAACAGTTAATTTACAGATAAATTACTGTATGAATAGTTTTCATTTTAAAACAGTCCACTTTCTTTTTCCTACGTTGTCATTATAACTACAGCTACTTCGTAAAATTAAAGAGGTGTTGTATGATAACCAATGAGTCAACTATCCACTAATAAATAAAAAACATTGATGTAGACAACTATAGATTATCGTTCGGCCTTCAAAAAACGAGCAATGCTCATCGTAAAGTAAGCTATACAAGGGGTGAACTGTAGTTGTAAACGTCTACGTCATTTGGTGTCTTGTAGAGAGTTGTCTCCTTGGCAATCATTCCACATTCCTTCTTATCTTTTCACAAGGACCCGTTATTTTACAGTGACATAACGAACTTTGGAAATAAACATTATAATTGAATTCACATGTTTGCAATTGCGGATCTCTGTAATAAATTATTGTAAAACTTACTAAATGGATTGCGTCTTCAAAAGGACTATCAAGTCTTAAAGTTAAGAAAGCCAGCTGAATGTTTTACACATACTTAAATAGCAATCTTGTCAAAGCAGTCAATGTGAATAGAAAAACCGCGAGAGGCTACAATGTTTGAGGTAGTTGCAATCTTCGTAACCGTTTTTGTATAATTTCAAAATTTAGAGTCAACGAAGTTTACCGATGTTCGAATCACATAGATCGATTAAGAAGATAAACATCAAGGTAAAAAACAAAATCTTAGGGAATCACATAATCTCCAACAGGAGCGAGACCGCGTGGATTGACAGGATAAGCGTCTCCTATGGCAAGCCGTTTTACTATTTATTCTAACTTAAAGATGTCTTATAAACTTTAAAAGATATTTCATATAGTTTATACGATATCTTATATAGTTTATAAGATATTTTATAAATTATATAAGATATCTTATAAAATATATGAGATATCTTATTAACTACATAAGATATCTTATAAATTATATGAGATATCTTATAAAATAAATGAGATATCTTATAAACTACATTAGATATCTTATAAAATATATGAGATATCTTATTTAAAACATATTTATAAGATATCTTATAAACTTTATAAGATAATATATAAACTTTAGAAGTTGTTATGATATTGTAACTACAAATGTATCATATTTATTTAGTTGGCCTAATTTGTTTTGTGTGGCCTATTATACATGTTTACATTGTGTACAAAATAAAATTCATTGTGTTACAACTATGCAGTTTAGAAATCACTGGAACAATCATTGATACTAATGGAATGATTAGAACTTTCTATTTCACTTACATAACGTTTCCAGAATGATCATAACAAAGATGCGTAATTTATATTTCTAGCGTTGTCTAGAAATTTCCGTTTAGTATTTAAATGCAGACCCAAAAGTAAGTTGAAGATAGAGATTTGGACATAGATATAGATAGACTTAGACATCGGTAGACATCAACATTCTCAGCAGTTGGATTGACACTTTTATTTACAAACTACATCATACTAGATTGTGACCAATTGGATATAATATTCTGTGGATTCCTGTGAAGATTTCGGATAAAGAAAAGATAAAAGATTGGACTCATATTTTGACAGTTAAGTTGACATTTCTTTTTGTGTAATACTTTGTAAACTAGTGTATAATAAATCTTGTTAAATTTTATTATTGATTTGTGTCTTTTGTTGGCTACAATTAAAGGAGATTTCCTGACATAACAAAGTTATCGTATAAAGTATATAAGATATCATATAAAGTTTATAAGATATCTTATGAAGTATACAAGATATCTCATGAAGTTTATAATATCTTATACAAACTAGATTATATAAGATATCTTATATAATAATATCTTATTTATTATATGACATATCTTATATACTATATGAGATATATTGAATTTGGATTAAATATTAAAACGGCTTGTATCAACCGTCACGTGAATTCACACTCAGTCAAAATATCTCAATCAGGAAAAGGACACAATAAGTAATTCACATATCAGACACACTTTATCGTTCAACCAGTTTGTGATGGTGACCATAAAACGTATGCTGTGTCGATTTCATTCGTATTTTGTCATAACTTTGTTTGAGGAGTTTAATGTCAGGAGCACACCCCTGTTAATTAAGTCTGTATATTATAATCATACACGAGCGTAACGTAATTATCAAGATACATACATATACGCCGAAAAGTTGACACAGTGGGGGGCGGTCAATACCAAAGGGATATTCAAACTCATAAGTCGATAACAAAATGACAACCCCATGACAAAAAAAAATAAAAAAAAAAAAAAAAAAAAACAAGTGTCTGCAAAAAAACAAAACATGGAAAACTAAAGACAGGGCAACGCGATCCCCCTTAATACGGGGGTGATCTTGTGTGTTCCGGAAGGGTATGTTACTGCTGAACAATGGGAACAACGGGAAGTTGACAATTGGAAAGTTGAAGTCATCATGTTTGTCTTAGATTTTATTTTGAAATCATCCATCGATGTCAATAAAAGTATAAACCGTACCTTCTGGTTTCGGTAGTATCCTTAATCTCTAGTTCACTCTGATGTATGAGATGCAAGACCTCGCTGAAATGTGGGTTCTTGAGGGACAGTACATCATCAATATATCTGAAATTAAAGAACTTTGCAAGATGCTTTTTTCTTTTTATCTTTGGGAATGTATGAATTCTACTTCATATGACTACAAAAAAGTCTACAAACAGGGGTTCACAAATGATATCCTTCGGAAAGGCGACTGTATGTTGAAATATCAAGTAAACAAACTCAACAAATATGTGGTGGATAAAAAAAGCCCGCTATTTATGATATTATCTTTGGTGTATTTGCTGTTAGAATCGGTGTGATTCCTTTCAAAGTAAGAATTTTTCATGACCTGAAACAAGGAATGTTTTTTTTTTATTTTGTAGAAAAAAAAACTCTTTGATATGAGACAATGCCGTCGTTTATCAATTGAATATAAATAATAGTAGTGTAGAGCGTTCAAAAATCAAATGTGTGATATACTAGTAACTGCAAAATTGGTAAGATTGTGGTTGAAGATTGTGGAGTGATCATTTCATCACAGTATTTCTTAAAAAATTGAAAACAACACGTTTAATAATTTCATGCGTCCGAAGCGCTTTTCTGGATTTACCTTCATCAGGAACGCTCGAAGCCAAATATTTGAAATCCGAGGGATGTATAAGTACCGAAACAGTTAAAGAGCTATATGACAAAAATACCTAAAACAAATAGCCAAATTCATCTAAGGTCAACTTTGCCCGAGGGAGTTGAAACCTTAAGGCCATCTTTTACTGAGAGGATAAAGCTTCAACAACCTCTGGGTTCTTGAATGGTTTAGAAACACACGGTACATCGTAGTTTTCTAATGCGCCTATGACTGCACGACTCAAAACTCAGATTAAAAATTGATAAAATGAAGTAAATAGTAATGCAAAAATAAGAAACAACAATGAAGACGTGTGAATTAAATAAGCTATCATTTTTATTGCATGGAACTTGTGTAACAAAATAAAACAAAAACATTAAACATATTAAACAAAACAAGATGCACATAAAAATGAAGGAGAGAGAAAAGAAGAACAATTGTTAAGCACTAATAAGCTATATCAGTAATAAAGGTTAAAACCAATAACATTAAAACACAAACAGCACATACATTTTGATATAAAAATATACTGAAACAATATTATTCCTTTGTCTCTCCATATAAAAAACACAAAACCAGATTTCTTTCTGACTATGCATGATCTGCTAATAAAGCCGAAGTATAACTTAAAAGCAGAGTGATTTTTGGCATACAAAAAATGTCAGACTATAAGATAAGTCCATCAAATGGCCGCGTCCCAATGTTTGAATGTAATGGTATCTCAGCATTGGTAAAGTACTTCAACGGTTGGTCTTAACAGCTCTTGGGAGGTTCCGTGTGTAAAAATTCTACAATAAAGAACAACCCGGATTAATTGTTATGGTATTTGGAATAGCGTGTTAATATATTAGAAACAAATATTAGTCTGACTTGACACCCTTTAAACTGCTTGGTAGTTTAAATTTATTGTTTATACGTTATCATCTAATCTTCAATGTCTCTATTTTATCACAAATTCAAAGAATGCCTAATCAACGTTTAATTTTGATTAATAAATAAAAGATTATTTCTAATACACTTTACATATTTCGTAGAAAATGGAAGGATTTCGTGTATGCATTGACGCATTTAGTATTTTTCATTTTTGTCTTTACACTTTCAGAGACTATTACCACAACACGTATAGACATAATTTGTATGTTTGAAAACTTTATTTTAATCAATACATTTTCATCTCTTAATTATGCATCAATTGTATTTCATATATTTGAACAAATATTAATATCAAAATCCTCTTTTATGTGTTAGATAAAACGATTCGCCATTTAATACTAGATTATCTAAATATGTTTCAACGTATTTTTAAGGGGGAACTCCTCATCAAAGATACCAGGCTTATAATTCTGTACGCCAGACGCACGTTTCGTCTACAAAAGACTCATCAGTGACGCTCGAATCAAAAAGTTAAAAGGCCAAATAAAGTACGAAGTATAGAATTACATTATTTTCTCAGCCTTATTTCCTAGAAAGCAATAATATTGATTGAACTATGTTTGCTTATCTTTATTACAATTTAACTTGTTTCTGTCATACTCTTACAACTGGTACAACTCCATGCAAAGCTTTTGAATTAGCTAATTTTGTATAACTCGTTGAGAGGCCAGTCATCAGCGGTAATGGTGCTTTATATTCTTTCATAGAGCTCATTATTGTTCTACTCTTGAGTAATCTTTCCACGATTCTGTCCACCTGTGCTTTCGGTAATTTTCTGTAAGAAGCGTATCCAGATTTATCAGGTTCCATAACGTCATCCCTACATCTTAATTTGTCTAAGTTTTCGTCCGAAACTCCAACCCTGGCAATGGTCGTTCGTTGGAGTCTGTTGACCATGCCATTTACAGTATGACGGGAGAAGGATCTCAGTGCTGGATTCCTTGGTACAAGGAAAGTTCCATCATTTTGATTTTGTAGGATGTTTCTTCTAAATGATGTATTTTCCCTTTTTAATCTTAGCATGTCGAAGTTTGGATAGTCTGGATTTCTGTACATCATACTTAAAGGACTTCCACTATACATATACCGTACATCATTGTCTAAGACATATCTATGTGTAACGTGAAAATTGTCTCCCATCTTTTTTTCCTTTATACGTTTCGGACAACAAACTAAAACGGAACCTGCTGTGTCGACCAAGCTGAGAATTGTAAAGTGCCTAACAATCGATTCCTTGCTCAATTTATACCCGAAATCTAAAAGATTTAAACAAAGGTAAATTTACGCATCAAGTACAAAATTATAGATAACTCCTGTTTTATGCTTGATAATGGTTGATCTGATTGTTGAAGATTAATCTCGATAATTCAGTCCGGAATTGTAATTTATGCGTCGGTCGCAACACCACTAAACAATAATATTTAGTATAGGATCAACAATTATAGAAAATATTGTTTCTGTTAAATTTAAATAAGATCCAAGACCGATAAAAATATTTGTCTTTTGAATAACAGACCTTTAACCATAGATAATAAGATAATGCTGAATTATTATATTCCAGATGACATTGTATCAAAAGTTATTTAAGTAATGGGTCCTGTAAGTTTATTTATATTGGTCTTAAGTAAAACTCTCTGTTAAGTTTGTTTTATTAAAATACACAAATGCATTTAAATAATATTAAATCATAATAAATAGATACTCAATAAGAGGAATTTATAAAATAAAACCAATTAAGTTGAAATTTAATTAACTACGTTTATCATGCGTTTTAGCAAACCCCACAAACTACCCTCTTACTGATGTTACCCCCTGTTGCTAATTGATCACAAAAAACAAGATAAAGATCAAAATAATCAGAATTCAATCGAACTCGCTTCGTCCGATCTCATCAAATATAAGATATAAGACACATGCCTGATTGTGTTTGTCCATTACCTCCTAGTATCATTTTGGTAAATAATGATTCGACGCAATCTTGAAATTTGCTTAGCTCATTGTTTAAACTATCAAATTTAAGATATCGTCCCTTTAATATCTTTTGTATGCTTTCATTTACCTTTTACTTGCATAATTTAGTTGACTAGGTGTATTTTAATAAGGATTAAATTTCTGTTTTATTTTCTTTAATATTCCATCCACAGAATATACATACATGAAAAGCAAGGCTTAGGCGTTTTATGAAGGGACCACTTTTTCAACTTGAAATTCCACAAAGATTACTAAACATTGATATAATACCGATATAAATCCACAAAAAGTTTTTTGAAAGAGATAAATATAGAAAATAGTGGTATATTCTGTGTATTTTGAAGACTTTAGACTATATTTGATTAACCCTTTCATAAAAAAATGATGATATAATACTAGCAATATTAATTATAATGTATTGGATAATGAATTTTGGATTATAAATCATTAGTTGATGTGAAAAGAGAGGCGGAAGATATCAAATGGATATCAAAATCATAAGTCGAAGACAACCTGACCACGCTATGGCTAAAATACATTCATCTAAATAGTTGTAACTGCAAAAATGTCAGATGAAATATATAAATTGGGATTTCTGTTAAGGAATTATAAACAATAGACAATGAAGCAGTGTCTAAAAAAATTTCTTATCAAATTTCCATGAACATATTTGCAGTAGGATCATTTTGACCTTTCTTTTGATTTAAAGAAAATGTTCTGCATTAAAAGTAAACTTGTTGTCACCCATATGGTCATTTTAAATTGGCATACTGTAGGAGGGTGTAAATGAGAGCAAGTGTCCTAAAATATATCGTGAAACATGATGTACAGTAATGAAACATCCATTGAGACACGAGTTGTAGAGGTTTGGACAAGGCCTGGGTTTCATTTTATAAGGTATTCAGTGGTATCTTTTAGTTAACGGCAATGTCAAACCGAAAGAAAAAATTCAAATTTTTAGTTAAATCCTAAAGTTGGAGCGCTGCCTTGTCACGTGCGAGATATAGCGTATCAACTAATTACTTTGGAAAATGGAATCCATTAATCCTTTTCTAGTAACTACAACGTGTGTCACAATTGTTGCTACAGCAAAGTACACTATTATTAACTATGCTATGGACAGGCGCTCCCACTTACATCACCCTGCAAAATGTCTTATGAATTCTCATTGATGAGGGTTGAGATCTCACAAAACCTGTTTAACCCCGCCGCATTTTTGCGCCTGTCCCAAGTCAGGAACCTCTGACCTTTGTTAGTCTTGTATGTTTTTTTTTAAATTTTGGTTCATTTATATGTTTCGGAGTTTAGTGTGACGTCCATTTTCACTGAACTAGTATATAGTATTGTTTAGGGGTCAGCTGAAGCCCGCCTCCGGATGCGGGATTTTCTCGCTGTGTTGAAGACCCATTGGTGGCTTTGGGCTGTTTTCTGCTTTTGGTCGGGTTATTGTCTCTTTGACGCATTCCCCATTTCCATTCTCAATTTTATCAGACAGAAACTTTACAAACTTTAAAATTTTAATCCTGGTATCTATGATGAGTTTATTTACCTACTTTGAGAACTCTCCCTTCAAATAAATAGAGCGGCCACGGGAACTTTAAAACAATAAAAACATTTTTATATGGAAAGTTGAAAAGCAAATTTCATTTACATCGCTTCATCGTCCGTTATCCTGGTTCCTATTAGTCAATGTTATTAAAATAAAGTGGAAAGAAACTGATGAAACCTTCATGGTTCTATCGAATACGCCAATAGTGTCCATACATAAATCAAATTTACTCGTGGTATATCTAATATCTATAAAATCTGAATATCATTTTTGTATACTACCACATATCATATCAAAGATTCGAGTCATCTCTTTTAACTGCTGATGGAGGTTTCCTCCCCGAGGGTATCACCAGCCCAGTAGTCAGCACTTTTGCTGACATGAATTATCATTGATATGACCTAGCTGTCAAATTCTATGTCATTTGGTCTCTTAGGAGAGTAATCTCATTGGCAACCATACCACATCTTCTTATTCTTATATAATTATAAATTAATTTATAAAACTTTGAATCTTTTTCTCAATACTGAGGATTTTCTACCTTAAGGAATAGATTATCTTAGTTGTATTTGGAAAAACCTGTCGGAATTTTTGTTTCTCAATGCTCTTTAGCTTTGGCTTTTTTACTATTTTGATTCAAGTATCACTAAAGAGTCTTTTATAGACGATATGCGCGTTTGATTTGAAACTGGTATCGATTGATTGATTGATTGATGTTGCGCTATTTCGTAGCAGTCAGTTTTTATTGGTAGAGGGAGCAGGAGTGCTCGGAGAGAAGAACCGACCTTCTGTGCGAAACTAACAATCCTACTCATTTAAGAGGAGTCGAACACACCTGCCACGTGCCGGATTGGAACTAACAACTTCAGTGTTGACAGGCTAGTGACACAGTATTTTGACTAATTAGACCACTCGGCCCCCAAGTTCCTGCCTGGTATTGATGATGACAGTATTAGTGTCCGTTTGGTTGTGGGGGTGTATGAATACGCAAGCACGTTCTATCAGAATGAGAATATAATGCTTCGCTTAAGGAGAGTACAACGCTATCTTTACTATAAAGAACCTTTGTAACAACTCTTTGAGCGTCGGAATAGTTGGCAGATGCTTTCAGGTTAAATCTCTGCCTCTATATCTATGTGTCCTCTATTCAATGTGATGCTAGTATTCTTATATTGACAGAGCAGCTTCAGTGGCAGTGACGGCTAGCTGTATAAATGGTGAACAATACTACATTAAAAAGGAAATTCATAAAAACAAAGTGGGAATCCTTTCATGAACATATAAAAAGGGAAATGCGTACAGCTTTATTTGCAATTGGTCTCTTCAACATGCTGAATCGAAAGATTATACACAAATGAAGTTTATGTCAAATTTCACCAGCCCAGTAGTCAACACCATGTCAACACATTAGAGCTATCATTAATATGGTCATTATTCTAAATTAACTGTTTACAAAACTTTTCAAAATACTAAGGATTTTCTACCCCAGGGATAGATGAGGTTAGCTGCTTTTTGCAAAACCTTTCGGAAGTTTGGTTCTCAATGCCCTTTACTTCGTACTTTATTTGGTCTTTTTTCACTTTTTTGATTCGAGCGTCACTGATGCGCCTTTTTTTAGACGAAACGCGCGTCTGGCGTATAAAATTTTAATCCTGAAATCTTTAATGAGTTTATTCAAAATGATTCATAGACTGTAGGAACATCTGTCAATTGTGATACTTCTTTCGAATTTCGAATTTTGAAGTTAAATATCTGATTTTCGATTTCCAAACAAGCCATTCAATTTTTCCAGTGTAGAATGAGTTTAATGTTTTTTTGCTGGTATATTACTTCTAAGGAAAGCGATATTTAATCTTATAAAGACAGAATTTTTACTTATGAATATTAACATTAATGGTACCAATTGTTCTGCACTTGATACGCAATTCGACAATAAATGTCTCTTCAGTGATGCTCGAGGCCAAATAATTGAAAATCCAAACTTATGTGCTGATGAGATATTGCAGTATAATAATCTTAAAGTTGACTTACCAAATGTTACTTTTTAGTTTAAAGAGAAGATTTGCAAGATTTGAAACAATTTACAGACATAAAGAATAACCTACAATTTATACTCTTAAGAAGGTTTAAATTAAACTAAATACAAACAGCCTTGACTGGGAAAATGCCAATTATTGCATTTTTGGCATCTGATTTTAACACGCGTACACTTCTCGTCATATAAGACGAAATATATTCTTGCCGTCCAAAATGAATAATCGAACACGTCAACACGTATTGTTTTAATTAAATCACTTTGGATCTTAAAATTTATGCCAGGTCTTTTAACATTGTGACAGTCACAGAGTGTTGTGTGATTTTTCTGATATGTAAAGTATAAGATGGGAGATAAAGACGGTATTTGATCATTCTCCATACACGAATCTAATATATGATCGGACTATTTAGAGCGGAACATTAACACTTGGGAGATAAGTTATCTATTGTTTACTGATACAGACAATTTTGTTTTAGTCAAATAAGATACAACTCTTCCAGTTTAAGAATTGCCTTTGGTATACTTTTATTGACGAAAAAGTCCGACCGTACTTAAAGGGTTAAATAATGCGATCGTATACATTTTCTACATAAGTAAATGCCTGTAGATGACAGTTGTATGTGTTTGAGCCTTTGATATTGCCATTTGATAAAGGACTTTCCGTTTTGAATTTTCCTTGGAGTTCGGTATTTTAGTTATACCTATATTTCTAAATGATCAAATAAAAAGCAAAATAGTAAGAGTCTTATTGTACTTTTACTACAAGAACCTCCGTGTATACACCAAATAACCAATATGCATTTTGCGAAATACATTGTAACAGATTGTAAAAGGGTGCCCTCAGACCGTTCTGATTCAGTAAGTTTATTGGCGTATTGTTTTTTTTTTTTTTTAAATTTGAATCAACTATTATATTAAAAGGGCTCTGACGATTTGTTTACACTCAGGTATGTAAAATGTATACACACGGCACACTCGACCTGTTTCAATAAGTGGAGGAAGAGAAATTTCCTATTCACTTAATTACAACAAAGGCATCATACTATAACAAGATAAGTCCGCACAGAGCCTTTGATTGGCTAAACAAAACACTACGTTGTCATTTTGACTTATTGTATCAAGTTTATTGAGCTGACATAATGTAAAGTTTGCATAATTAAATATCAACAATATTATATTGTCAAGTAAAACGTAACTTTATGAATCAAAGTGAAATATATTCTGCTTTCGAACAGTTTTTGTTTAAATTGACCTTCCCCATGCACGCTAAAATAAGTAGTTTTGGAGGTACATAAACTAAGTTCTACATAACCAAAAGTTACCTCAAAATAACTGACTCTGCTTTACGTACATTTTTTTCTTACAGTGTTTGTCCTAATACTAATTGCCCATCATCAATAATTTCCACCCATACTTTCTATGAACCAGAAGTTAACACAAAATGTTATGTAGTACATACCTATATGCATCATACCTGTTTATAGTGGAGGAGAAAAATATGTAAGAATGAATCTATTATCAGGTTTAAAGCTGATATTTGTTGAAATCATATTCAGTTATCATCTATTTTCAAAAGAAATAAGTAAAAGAAACTTTAAATGGTAAAACTGTTAAGAGTTATTTACCGCAATCTTCTCACCAACGTATGGTATACTTTTAATTTATTATTTATCATCACCCCAGTAACTAGAACATATATGTAATGCATTAGTCTATCCACTTATGAACCGTTTAGTAATTCCAAACAATATTATTTTGTACATTTACTGAAAAATGCTAGTAAAAGAAATTTAGTAATACAAAGCACTTTCCAATCAGCCTTAGATATTAACTGGGACATACTATATATTAGTATACTAGTCCCAGATATTAATAAGTTGTCAAACTTGAATTGTTAGTTGTTATTTCGTTTCTTGAACTTGATCTTATAAGTAGAATGTAACAAATTGAAGATTTCGAACTATGTTTAAGGTGATACAAACCAAATTTTGAAGAAAAAAAAACGAATGACACAATTCAGTTCAGGTTTGTGGATTAAAAAAGCAAAAAAATAAAAAAAAGTTTAGGAAATAAACTTTTAATTTCCAATCAAAACAGAAATGTGACCATGCAGAGGCTTTTCAAAGATGCATAAATATACTGTCCAGTGGCCAAAGCCTGGAATTAATCAAATTTGACAAGGGTAAGAAATAGTAGATGAAAGGACACTTATAGAATTATTTTTACAGTTAATTACCATTGAGTAAAAATGATTCGTGGTGGTGACCGCAAAGGTTTTTGTAATTATGTTGGCTGAATAGCCCTGTCTGAGCTATCTATGTGACAAGGACTGAAACGTCAAAGAGAGGCGTGAGATACCAAAGGGATATTCAAACTCATAAGTCAAAGACAAACTGACAACGCTGTGACAAATCAAAATACGACGAAAAGACGAACAGAAGTCTACAAAACACAACATAGAAAACTAAAGACTGAGTAACACCAACCCCACCAATAACCGGGGTGACCGGGGTGCTCTGGGAAGGTAAGCAGATCCTGCTCCATATGTGGCAACCGTCATGTTGTTCATTTAAGTACACATTCGGTTATAATTCTCACTCAACTCTCAAGAAACAAAACAACTGTAATATGAATACACTAAACGCAGGTGACGCAGGTATATATTGTTAATTGTCGCCATTGAAAACTTAACTATCTCATTTGCAAAAACTGTACTAAAAGTTTGCAATTGACTAAATTTATTAATCAATATGTCTTATATGTCTTGTAGTTATTCAAGCACATATTTAAATTGTTTTGATTGATTAGTTAAAGTTAATTTGAAAAAATATGTAAGACAAACATTGATATTTCTTTAGATTGACTAAAGACTAAATGATCCATAGATATCATTTGAAATAACAATTGAATATTGTAAATCACAGTGCATATATGATATATGTACTTAGGCAGAAACAAAACGTAAAGTATCCCGAGGGAATGATTTGAAAATGTTTTTTTTTTCTCTCGCAGTTTCTTGAAGGACCGGGATCAGCATATCGCGATAGGAATGTCAGACTCATATGACGCCAAAAAGTATTGTGTAATTAATTAATTAAAAAAGAAACTAGGGCAGTCTACACATATTATATTTATCGCAGTATTTCAGTATTCCGCTAACTGGTGTGCTCTAAATATTGTTTCTGAAAAGCCTTTTTCTGATTAACTGACTCGTCATAATTCGACCGACCTTCTGTAAAAAAAAATCAGAGATTATCACATCTAAATCAGCTGGCAAAACTAAATTTGCGTATTGCCATTAGGTAGTCAATGATTATGGAAATGTTCCAAATATGTCAAGGATTTTGCGAAAGAATTGCCGAGCAAGGAGGTCGACAGGGTGGAAATGTTCTGGTTAGATTATTGCGTCATGAATTGTTTATAATACGAAGTTTATTTTGTGATTATTTACCTGTAACGACTCAGCATTTCAGCCATAAATGCAGACGGTTGCATTTGAGAACACAAATTACCCTAACTAGAAGGGACATGAATATTTGTGTTTGAATAAGATTCACTCGACTTTTCTAAATATTCTGAAACGAGAAGCACAGTGATGTTGAGAATAAGGACTACATACTAAATTCAAAATATAGAGGATTGACCGAAGTTATCAAAACTTGACTTCATTGAGTAACATTATTTCAAAGTATAGTATTTATTCATTTATTCTAAATCCCATGGTTTGATTTTACCACGAGTTCTTTTTGTTATATAACTCCTAACGTTTCAAGCCTACGTATTCATACATCCCTTGGGCTCTTTTCACTAAAAATCTTACGACTAAAATTGATCATAAGTTACACTGAAATGTCTTGACTTACGAGTATTTTTACTTGTTACATTTTTTGGTGAAATGAGTCGCTCGCTTTCAAATATCTGGATTTGGGCGTTCCTAATACAGGTAAATCCAGAAAAAGCGCTTCGGATGCACGAAATTTATACAGCATTATAATCATTCTCCTCAATCTTCGACTTCTATATCTTCTTTTGCAACGTGCATGTGATCTTGAAAGTTGCTGTTATGTCTCTAGTTATATTTTAACAGTATTACCATTGCATAAGTTATTTTCGTCTATGAACCAGTGTCCCCATTTCTTAGCATTTAAAATTTTTATTATATTACCAATTAACCAGTTATTATTTACGATGATAGGTTGCGAATTATTGCGTTGTGATTGTGATAAATTGTACCATTTGCCATCTGCAAAAAGTTCTGGTGATAGATATTTTGGTTTAATTCCTCTAAATCTTTTCCTGACTAGACCAGACAGATAAACCTGATCATTATGTTGGTCACTAACTGTCTTGTTTGGGGGCATTGACGATATTTTGTTATCTAGATAAAGTAATCTGTCATCCAGCCTTTTCCATAATTCTTTTGTTCCTTTAGTTGGAAACATATAGATAAAACCACCGGCAACAAGGTCTGGTCGACTAGAAACGTGAGACACTAGTATATCGTAGCCTTTTTCTGTAGACAACAGTGGTATTGGGTTATAAAACCATACTGCATCTACTTCAAACAATAGAAGCTCTATATTGTCGAGTAACAGCTTTAAAATAATATGTGACCGAAAATTAAGCAGTCTGATATATCCAGCATGACTGTATTCCTGGTCTCCTTCAAAAGACGAGCTCGATATAGCTACAACTTTCACATCTGGCCAGAGATTCTGAATTTTATTGCTTGTTTCTATATCGGATGTGAGAATCAATACCTAAAATTTTAAGAAATTGTATATATCAATTTCACAGTAAATTAAACTATGAAGTATAGATGATTTTTTGTTTCCCAAACATCCAGTGATTATATCTTTGAAGGCTGCATTTTATTATATCAAGAAATCATGTAGTTTTACGGAAACTATGAAATTAATTTGCAATATTGATGTTATATTAATATTTGTTTATATCTATAATAGCTATTTTACTAATCTAAATTACTTAAACTTTGACCTATATCAAATATGTAACTAAATCAATTGTTAGAGAACGACTTAACATTATATTACAATATATTGTGTCTCGTCAGTTTAAATGCTCTTGCATTTAGATTTTGTTTAATGGAAACCAGTATAATCATTTTCGGACATAATCTTCAAAGTATTTATTCGAGGATAAAACATATCGAGCTGTATACGTTTACTCACTTGTGAATGAATAGCCATGTGTTTTGTATTGCAAAGCCAGCTACATACAAATGGAAAGAAAGCCCCATTAACTAAGGTCACCAAGAGAGGCTTGACATTCATACGCTTGGCAATCCATACGACTTCATCTATTGTTTGGCTTCTTTGTTCCGTATATTCTTTTCTAAAGGATAAATCTTTATTTCGATTGATACATAGATTAAATGCGAAGATCAGCAGCAAGATGGACACGTGAAAGATAGAGAAATAAACCAAAACATTGGAAGAAATTTTCCGCATTTTTCTTTTTCATCGTAATTTCTGAAAAAAAAAAACAGAAATATATTTTTCGACTTGTCACGTCGCCCTATTAATTTCAAGTATATTTGCTTTTTTTAAAAGCAATAATAAATTTTCCTTTCAATTCGTTGCTAAATTTACTTAACACATTGATGATTGGTTGATTGATTGGTGTTTACCGCCACTTTCAGCACTGTTCATAAATATAAATGAACTGTTTACAAAACTTTGAATTTTTCGAAACACTAAGGATTTCCTACCCCCGGAATAGATTACCTTAGCTGTTTTTTTGGCAAACCAGTTTGGAATTTTGGGTCCTGCTGAGTCTTTTGTAGACAAAACGCGCGTCTGGCGTATAAAATGTTAAGCCTGTTGTCTATGATGAGTTTATTATAAATCATGCTTACATTTTTATTTGCGTATGTCTGGGTACTTAAGGAAAGCACTGTTGTAAAAAAATCAAGCGAACAAAGGTCTAAGTCTTCTAAATTATACACCTTTCAAACAATAATAAATTCTTTTTCGTTCCTTAGATAAATAAATAGTTTGGATGTATAAAATCAATACTTACAGTTTGCTAATGGCCGACAAATATAAGTGTGTAGCAAATAAAAAGATACAATATAAGTATTTTAAATGACTGCACACACAGTATTGTTTTAAACTTATTAAGTTAATATTAAATGCATTCGAATGTTTGAAGTCATATATATGTATGATGCATAATCATTTTGATGTCTACTTTTTTGAAAGGTTGTAATTATTTAGTGTTTCAATCAGCCAATTTGCATCGAACCCATTAAGAATTCAATTAGTAGCTAAGGCCGAAATTGGGGATACAAATTCAAAATATAGGATTTATATATATCATAACTTACATGTACCAGTCTAAAATATCATTAAATAGAAATATAACTACAACTCTATATACGTAATTTAGGCCTTCGTCAATACAATAAACGATTTATCGGATAAACAAATCCTATCGCCGGTGACGATTATGGAGGGAAACTCTTCTGGGGCACTCTAGTATAGCCGCGGGTTGTTAAAGTTTCTCAAATATTTAGGTTTCTGCATTCTGTTTTATGTATTGCAGATTTTGTGCTTTCTTTTGTATTCATCTTATTGGCTTCTGTTTCAAATGATAAAACCGTTTAGTTAGTTTTTATGTTTTTGTAAGTTTGTATCTTCTGTCCCGTTTTGATTGATACTTTTGCAGTTTGTTAACGGCTTTATGATGTAAGCATTTGTAGCCATGATATTGGTTATTTCTCCGTGTTTTTGTTGTCATTGTATTATTTGTTTCTGCTTCAATGACGGTTTACTTAATGCGTGTGTGTTGCAATGGTACCGTCATTTTATTCTTGGTTACTTTATTTTGTATATATGATTCAATTTGTCTACCACTAGAAAAGTTATGAATAGATTTAATAAAATAGATCAAAGATCTGCAAACAAACCCATATTCACAACATTAAAATTCAGCTAAGAGCAAACACTAACGATGTTCTTAAGGCAAATCTAAAATGAACAGTATCCATATAGTGAAGTGACAGATCATGGACATTAATTTTTAAAAAAACAATTATGAAAAAGACATGTTTATTTTTATTTACATTGTATCATAGATCAAATTTATTTGTTCAGTGTATGTTAATTCACTGGTGTTAATATGTCTTTTGATTGAGTTAAGCCATTTCAATTGATATTTTATAGTGTGTCTTTCTATGTTGTGATGTTACACTATTGTTTCAGATAAGGGTGAAGGTTTGGTACCATTAAAACGTTTAAACCCGCTGCAATTTTTTGCACCTGTCCTAAGTCAGGAATCTGATGTTCAGTAGTTGTCGTTTGTTGATTAGGTTCATAAGTGTTTCTCGTTTTTCGTTTTTTATATAGATTAGACCGTCGGTTTTCCCGTTTGAATGGTTTTACACTAGTAATTTTGGGGCCCTTTAAAGCTTGCTGTTCGGTGTGAGCCAAGGCTCCGTGTTGAAGACTGTACTTTGACCTATACTGGTTTACTTTTATAAATTTTGACTTGGATGGAGAGTTGTCTCATTGGTACTCATACCACATCTTCTTATATCTATGTCTCGAATGAAAAGTGTGGAAAAGTGGCCTATTCTTAAGTACGCTAATTATTCTGCATCTCAAAGAGTTATTTGGTACCTCCCTATGAAAAAATGATAAAATATGACTTGGGCCCTTGATTTAAAAGTGTAGTGGAACCATCTGCATACCATACCATACCATAGTTCTCACTGCTTCAAACAAGACAAATCCTATCAAACATAATTACATTCTTCAGAATCATACCTAAGAATCCGTCTCTTCAGCAAAATATCTTGCCACTACTCTTCAATGTGATTTAAAATGGACTCAACATAAAAACAATATTATTACAAATGCAAATCAAAGCCTAGGTTTCCTTAAAAGAAACCTCAAAACATCCCTTAAACAGGAGGGATTGTGGTTGATTTTCATATGATGAAGACATAATCTTTCGATCAGTTTAATTGAGGTTTGGAGCTGGCATGTCTGTCACTGCTAGCAGTCCTTTGTTAATTTATGTAGATCATTTTCATTTGGCTTAGTTTCTTCTGTTACCTTTTCTAACATCGGACTCGGGATTCTTTCAAATTGAGTTTTACCGTGCGTATTGCAGTTTGTTTGTTTATTCCACATTAGCTAGAGGTATAGGGGAGGGTTGAGATAAAACAAAACACCCGCCACATTTTTTGCGCATGTCCCAAGTCAGGAACCTCTAACCTTTGTTAGTCTTGTGTGTTTTAAAAAAAAATTGGTTCAATTCTATCATTAATTTCTATGTTTCGGAGTTTAGTGTTGCGTCCATTTGCTGAACTAGAATACATTTTGGTTTAGGGGCGAGCCGAAGCCCGCCTTCGTGTGCAGGATTTTCTCGCTGCGTTGAAGACCCATTGGTAGCCTTGGGCTGCTTCTGCTCTTTGGTCGGGTTGTTGTCTCTTTGACACATTACCCGTTTCCATTCTGTAATTCTAAGGTATTGACAGTTGATTTGAATTGTTATTTTTATTATCAGCCTTTTGACTTTTATACATAAACACAAGACCCCGTTTTGATAAGCCATGTAGAAAAACTGGAATCTCATTTTTCAGCTATTCCGCAAAATTTAAAACAAAATTTAAATTCAACTACTGTTTAAAGAAAAAAGGACCCATACGTTGATAATTTAAACAAAAACAATAGGCTGTATTGGAAAACCATGAATTATTTTAGAGTCTGAGGAGGTTTATAAGAAAAGAAGAGACTATTGTTATGTTTTATATTCAGTATATTATTTATTATATAATGTCTTAAAGGTATTCCAATTAGAACAACATTGGATAACCCAACAACAGTCCGTTTACGCCGGATTAATAATTAATACCGGACTTAACATTCTTAAGAATCAGGTCTAAAAAGCATGAAATAATGGTAGTCCCAGGTATAGTGATAATTTAGTTATTTCCAATAAGTTTTACAAACTTTGTATTTATTGATTATATTTAAACATAACGGGCATGAATTATATTTATTCACGAATATTTTTATTGTTGATACAATATACATCTGTAAACATTATCACCAAACTTATTTGTTAAAATGTATAATACATTACAACACCAAGACAACCTAGAAAAGACGAAATGCCACACAAATAATCACATTTTGAAAAAAGTTTACGGACTCACTTAAAAAAAAGTAAAAAAATGTGTGTAAACCTTTGTACTTTTCATCTTTTAACGAATTCTAGAAAAATCATATTCTCATATCAATTACACTAGCACGTAACTCACATATTCAAGACCGTTTTAAATATACTTTGTAATTATATTTTTCTTGTGTAACTTTGCATCTACCATGATAACACAATAAACCTTATAGGGCCTTAACACTGCATTTCCATTCCTGCAAAGTGAAAGTTTCAAACAGGGGTATATAGTGAAAGATGATTTGCCAGCTCGTCCGTTTGCATGCCTGAATCTCCTATAAAAAAAATGATTGCGTGCATCGGCTACCTATGTAGAACTACAACAGATGGTTGAAGTCATGTCGATCAAGACCAAAGGTCAGATATAAATACAAATAGAAGTATAAATACGCACGGGCTGTTTGATATTACGCCTTATCACACTGCATTTCAGATTAACGATACGATATTGACTAATTCGGACAAATGATCATGCTTTTCACATCTAAGACTTAAAAATCCTAAATTCATTTCTTTTGTTGATTAATAAAAAAAAAATAATATAAAACATGTTCCTTGTTCCTTGAAAAATAAAATTATAAAGTTCAAGATTACTCCGATATTTTATGAATCAGTCTAGTATATTCATTAAGCACTTAATTTGTTTTGTGAAAATCCCTTTGCTTAATTGTTACAAACGCATGTCTTTTTTGGTGCAGAAAACACATTACATGATTGAAAAGCGGAATCCAGATTAATAAACTATCAAGTGGTATTGAACCCAAAATTTGATTACAAAAAAGTTGGCATATCATAAGTTAGCATAGTCTTATTGTTTCTCATACTGTGTATAATGAGACCAGGATTTTTATTGATCAAAAACAATTCAAGTTTATGTGCTATTGTGTGATGCGTGTGATAAATAATGCTATATATGTATTACATAAACATGCGTGTTATTACAGTCAGTATATCATTGGTTTTCATTGTTTCTTTTAAGCTCATTGCTTTGTATGACAAGAAACAATAAAATTCACTCCTCTAAATTTACGGAATTAAGGAATGACTGTAATATTTTTCTGTCTATGAAGAAATAACATCAAAATGTGGGGCACACTGAATAACACGCGTAGCGGTTATTCTAAAGTGTGCAGCACATTTTATATTATTCGAATAGACAGAAAAATATTACAGTCATTCTTATAATTTAATTCTAAATTCCATTTTAAACCGGAGTAAACCATGAAAAACGTTGATGACGTCACGTCAGATGACAAAATTATGTCTATGAGCTGATAAACAAAACAACGTCAGCCAATCAGAAGACGCGTTACATCCAAAATTAAATTATTACAAAATATATGAAATATTTGCCATATGTCTGACACATGAATTAAGACGAAAAATCAACAGACAAAAGATAAGCCTTATTACAAATATTATTGAATACTAAACAATTGGAAGACGGATGCTTTGAATTACTTTTATGACTGCGTAGCATTTTTGAATTATTATGATACATTTGATATGAAAATATCAGGAAAAGGAATTAATAGTAACATCCATTTATGACACGCATTTATCGTTAAGAGAAGGGAATATTAGTGACTACCTAACATTGCACACATTTATCAGCACCAACGGTACAATAATTTGTCTGTTTTTGTGCAGTTTGTGTGGTTAACTCTAACAAACACGCTAATATATGCATACTTTCACTTTGAGATGAAGAACAGCGCTCTCCCTTTGCTTTTTGTGTGTGTGTGTGTTTTTTTTTTTTTTGCTGTGGGTGTACTGATTTTGTGTAATGGATGGATACCCAATATCCTTTTTTTTCTTTACACACAAGTTATCAGTTAGTTTGTTTCGTTAAAAATAAAATAATTTGCTATAAAGTTAGGTTTTCGGTATTTTGCAAGAATTAAACAAAATGTCGTCCTCGTCAAGAAGATTTTATCGCAAAACACCAACCAATGAACATGTTTAGTTTTCACATACAAAACCCTTTTTATTACTTTATTACAGAAAATGAGTACTTATTGATTTACATCCAGTCTCCACACTAAGGACTTTGTCTTCGGTAAATACCTTAAAGATGCCAAAGTTACATGTATGACATGTACACATAAAAAGTGCAATAGTTATTAGTTATATCTAACACTAAGACATACAGGACGTAGCTGAGCTTTACTACATTCGGACTTGCTTTATATTGTTACAGATGTTAGAATATTTTTACTTCATTAAAATTATTAATAAATTATATAGCATTTCTGTTGTACACAATACTGAAAAGAAACGTACATCCCTGCAAAAACCGGTTGAATAGTAATAATGATAAAAAAAATATTTTTGTAATGCCTGTTTCGAGTGTGTCCTTGTTTTATCGAGGGAAAACAAAATTCCTATAGCTGAAAATGAATTATGTCAGTACATTTACGTTTAAAAAACAATCGAAAGGTTCAAATAAAGAACTTTTCAAAGCACGAAACAATGCATTAAACCAGTTTGAGACTGCTGTGACGATGCGCACGATGTTGGTACGAATTTCAGTTTGCTATAGATTATCACAAAGATAAATGCGTATACTGGTCATCTCGATAAAAATATAGTGATTTTGGTTGACATGAGTTTAATAGGCTTGAAAAAAAAGAAAATAGGAATAAAAAATTTAAAGACCAAAATATAGAACACTTAATTATCCCATTTTTACGCAAAAACTGATAGGAAAATATTTATAATTTGAAAAGTTCATTTACGTTATTCTGGTTCATTATATTTTCTTGTCGGAAACATGAAAATTACCAAGCATATTTCATTATTTCAAAAGGATCGTATTAAAGCTTACAGATTATTTTCTAGTATTTCGTTGTTTATTAAATACATTGGATAAGTCCCCGAGTTTATCATCAGCTCAATAGTCAGTAATTCGGTATTGACATGATTTATAATAAACCTTTCTAAAATAGGTCCTCTTCCGACCGACAGTAAAACCCTTGCAAAAGTGGGGCGTCCGTTTGGCTGTGCGGGATGTTCAAACACGCAGCCACCGTCCGGTCAGTATGGGGTGTGTAGAGAGAGTGACACGCTCATTACACGTTAAGAACCCTTGCAACAGCTCTTTGAGGGGTCTGAAGGTGGCCTGTTGCAAGGCAAAATTTCTGTTCTTATCCAATATACCCTCATTTTCAGTGACAGTCAATTCCCGACCTTCACCCCGAACGTCTTCTGTTATAGGACCTACCTATTGGTTTGATTATTAATTTGTTCTCGTTCTGAACATGCATAAAATATTTGCCACTGGACGTTAAGAAACCAATCATTTGGAATTGTCCGTTTATTAATCTAAAAAATTATAAAGAAATCAAGGTCTCTTTTAGTAGAATATTTGGGTTTATATTGATTTTTTCACGCCCTGCTTTTCCTTTGTTCTCTTGCTCCTGTGTTTTTTCGTCACTGTAATATATATTATTTAAAAAACATTATTGACTGTTAAAACAAAGGTAGTATGAAATGAAAGTGCAAAGATTATGAGTCCCTGTACTCGATTCTAAAGACCGTTTTAAAAAGGACCCAGTGATTTCTTATATATCGTAATACTGCAAGGTTACGGTCAAATGTTTTCAGAACAGAAAGTTATCATTAAATTGAAAAGGGTTAAATTTGATCAACATAGTAATTTGTTTTAGTGACTTATTAAGAATATATAATATTGTCCTTCGCTAAATTACAGTTTAAAACTACAAAAAGTCACTTTTAAAGCCCATGAATGTCTTCTTTCTTATTCACATTTTCTCCAAAAATCCGGACCATTTTTTGAAAAACCCGGACCTTTTAAATGTTCCTCTCCAGAAAACACGGACAATATAAAACACTGCTCAGTTTCACAACAAATCTTACGACTAAAGTTGATCGTAAGTCATGAACAATTCAGTATACTTGGATCAACTTTAGTCGTGAGATTTGTTGTGTAGGTCCTGAATTGTATCTGAACTACAAGGAAATTCAGCGTCTTTTGTGCTCAAAACATGTATAGCATTCAGAATAAGATGAACAGCCACGAATAAAATTATACTCGCTTAATAGCATTAAAACGATCTGATCGCCTGTGATATCACTCGAAAAAAATGATCTACACTCGAAAAAAGTGGACCTATTCACTCGAAAAAACACCACCTCAGCCGGACACTATAAGTACCATGAGATTTGGTACATTGGTGTATATTGATGACTTACAGAAGGGTTTTCGTTGTAATGCCTGCAGATTTGGTACATTGGTGTATATTGATGACTTAACAGGAGGGATTTCGTTGTAATGCCTGCAGATTTGGTACATTGGTGTATATTGTGGACTTTACAGGAGGGTTTTCGTTATAATGCCTGCAAATTTGGTACATTGGTGTATATTGATGACTTAACAGGAGGTTTTCGTTGTAATGCCTGCAGATTTGGTACATTGGTGTATATTGATGACTTAACAGGAGGAATTTCGTTGTAATGCCTGCAGATTTGGTACATTGGTGTATATTGTGGACTTTACAGGGGGGTTTTGGTTGTAATGTCTGCAAATTTGGTACATTGGTGTATATTGATGACTTACAGGAGAGTTTCGTTGTAATACCTGCAGATTTGGTACATTGGTGTATATTGATGACTTACAAGAGGGTTTTCGTTGTAATGCCTGCAGATTTGGTACATTGGTGTATAATGATGACTTACAGAAGGGTTTTCGTTGTAATGCCTGCAGATTTGGTACATTGGTGTATATTGATGACTTAACAGGAGGGATTTCGTTTTAATGCCTGCAGATTTGGTACATTGGTGTATATTGATGACTTAACAGGAGGGATTTCGTTTTAATGCCTGCAGATTTAGTACATTTGTGTATATTGATGACTTAACAGGAGGTTTTCGTTGTAATGCCTGCAGATTTGGTACATTGGTGTATATTGATGACTTAACAGGAGGGATTTCGTTGTAATGCCTGCAGATTTGGTACATTGGTGTATATAGTGGACTTTACAGGAGGGTTTTCGTTGTAATGCCTGCAAATTTGGTACATTGGTGTATATTGATGACTTACAGGAGGTTTTGTTGTAATGCCTGCAGATTTGGTACATTGGTGTATATTGATGACTTAACAGGAGGGATTTCGTTGTAATGCCTGCAGATTTGGTACATTGGTGTATATAGTGGACTTTACACGAGGGTTTTCGTTGTAATGCCTGCAAATTTGGTACATTGGTGTATATTGATGACTGACAGGAGGTTTTTCATTGTAATGCCTGCAGATTTGGTACATTGGTGTATATTGATGACTTACAGGAGGGTTTCGTTGTAATGCCTGCAGATTTGGTACATTGGTGTATATTGATGACTTACAGGAGGATTTTCGTTGTAATGCCTGCATATTTGGTACATTGGTGTATATTGATGACTTACAGAAGGGTTTTCGTTGTAATGCCTGCAGATTTGGTTCATTGGTGTATAATGATGACTGACAGGGGGGTTTTCGTTTCGTTCCGGTTGACCCACTTGTTGTGGTAATGCTGCAGGCTGAGGCATTTGTATCATTCACGTATGGCCTTCAAAAATGAGCAAAACTTATACCAAAAAGGAATCAATAAAAGACACGAGATGACAATATGTGCAACAATACAAAAGAAAACCCCCAACGGCCTTATCTATACTAAAACAATAGTCGTAAAACAGTATGACAGATAGAAGTTTACTATTTTTTTAATTGTATTTTCTTTTCTGTACGGTCTGTTTGTTTACTGATCGATATTTCAAAAAGGGAGGGATGAGCTCTATAAAAAACTACTTTAACTCTGCTACATGTCCATGTGCCTGTTCAAGTAAGACAGGAACCTCGTCAGTGGTTGCGTTATGTCATATCTTAAATGTTTTTGCTATCTGGCTAATTCGATGTTTGATGGTTTCTGGGTAATTTATTCAGAACTTATTTTAGACTCGTGACGTTTTGGAGCTTCACATATGATACTGTATACACTATTGCCTATTGTTGAAGACTTTATGTGGTCTTTTGGATATCATTTGGTTATGTTTGTGTCGTTTGGTTGTTGTCTCGTTGACGCTTCTATTCATATTGATATAACATTTACGGTCATGTTGCGTGAAAATGAATGTAATACACCACTTGTTCAAATAAAAATGAGAATACGTGTTATGACTGCAAATGAGACAAATTTCCACTAGAGACCAAATGATGTAGAAGTTATAGCAACTATAGATCATCTAACAGCCTTCAACGATGAGCAAAACCCATACCGCTAAGCAAGCTATAACAGGCCTCGACATGACAAATGTAAAACAATTCAAACGAGAAAACTTACTGCCGGATTTATGAACGAAATAATAAAAAGGAAATAGATATAATAAACAGCAACAGCAACAAACCGGGCAACCACTCAATTACAAGCTCCTGGATTGGGACATACACATTTAGAATGAGACGGGTTTAACATGTTTGCGGGCGCCCAACCTCTCCTAGCCCGGGACAGTAGTACAAAGCTGATAATATATTTTATAACGTGTAACAGTATGACAATGTCAAAATATGCTCGATTTACATAAAAATCGCTCCAATAGTCAATCCTTTTGGTATGATACTGCTGGAATATTTTAAAACATTGATTGGAAGGTAACTTTTCATATTTTTTCCAATTTTCGTAGTGGGATTTTGAGTGATTGCGATAAAAGATTGATGGGAGATTGATATTTGAATGAAGTATTTATGAAACAAAAAGGAGAATTCTAAATTGGCGTTGCAACACGTACACATGCACAAGATACTTGTTGCGTAATATTGCAAAATATGAAAAGGCACTTGATAAACTTTTCGATATTTTTCAGTGAGTGTAAAAATCAGACTGTTTTTCGAGTTAGATATAAAAAAATTACATATAGAAAAGGTTAAACAAATCTTATAATAATCCTGACTCAAAACTGATATATAGACCTGCTTTTGTTATGAAATGTATGATAACTGTACGGACCCATCCCTCCCAAAACCCCAATAAAACAGAATCAAACAAAACAAAACAAAAACATAAAACATAAAACACAAACAAAAACAAAACATAAATATAAAAACAAAGGAACTATAATACTTTATGAGAAGTAAGCTTTTGATAGATATAACACAAACAACGTGTGTATCAGCTATCATGCCTGTTCAGTAGAACTTCATATATACCGGAAACAGTCCTTTATGAGAAAACGTCACTGTCAGCTCTACTTGACGACCCCTTTAAGAGGGTGGTAAAGGGTTATTTTCGTGCAACGTGTTTTGTCATTTTATTTCACGTGCAGCCGTGAAAAGGTTTGTTATTCATCGTGTTTCGTGAAATCGGTTAAAAGATCAACGTGCAAGAAATTTTTAAATGTTCGTTCATCGTGTAATGGCAATTTTATTTCACGTTCTTTCGTGCAGATACCCCCTTTAAATTACGCCCCTCCTTTAACGACGTCTCATTTTTCATATGACGTCGTCAGTGTGAAAAGCCGCACAATGTCTTATAATAATAATATAATAATAAGTTTGGATGATATTCTTCCTAGTCGGAAAATTCAGAGAACCAATAGTGAAATTCTACGAGAACTTCATGCCGAGGTGGATATACCGGATGGTAAATACGATTCTGATTGCAGTGTCGGCGTTGCAGTTGTAGATAGTGATGATGAGTTCGGAGATATCATTGATTTCAGTGATTTCGCACAAGAACTTGAAGAAGCAGACGATTTCGAAGCTCTATGACTATGTGTAAGTAATTTATACTAACATTACTTTCGATTAACAGTGAAAATGGACTTTAAGTTCTGTCATCTTCATATCCATTATGATATATTGAATTACACGACGATGTGAAAATTAAAACAGGAGGCTACATAGCCTTAATATAGTAAGTTCAAGCGATAATGCAATAGATTAGTAGTTCAAGCGATAATGCAATATAATATGTACCTGCCCCAAGTCAGGAGCATGAAGTTCAATTGTTGTCGTTGTATAAATGTGTGTCATTTCTTTTTGTAGATTGTTTATTTATAAATAAGACCGTTTGTTTTTCGTTTGAATTTTATCATATGTTGCATGGTGGCCTTTTGTAGCTGACTATACGGTGTGTTGAAGGCTGTACGGTTGCCTATATATGATTTCTTAAATCCACTGCATTTAAACTCTGATGGATAGTTGTCTCATTGTCAATCACACCACATCTAACTTTATTTCAACTTCTATGTTGCGTTTTGTATACTGTAACATTGTTTATCTTTTGTACGCATACCCGGAGCCCTCGTTTCGGAAGCCCGAGCAAAAGTCCTTGTTCCGCGATAGAAAATTTAATTACGAACTCATACAAGATAGCTCAATTTCAACTCAAAATCTTAATTAATCTAAATGAGATTTAAATTCGAATCTTACTCAAACTCTACCTCAAAAATGATTCAAATTTAATGTTGTAACTAGAACTCTACCTCAGTTAAATGTGACTCAAACTCGATGTCCAACTCGAAACTCAATGCTAACTAAAACTTTAATTCTAATAATGACTTGAATTCGAAATCGAAGACTAACTCAAAGTTTAACTCAAACAGTAACCCGAACTTTAATTTGAACTCTAATTCGATGGATGGCCACACTCATCCAAGGCATATACAACATGGAAATTTATCTAAAATAGAACAGGTTTTTCCGAATTGGTCACGTGATTTTACCTCATCAAGTAATGGGATAACCACATCAAAGAATGACAGGACCACATCAAATAATGAAACAAACACATCATGTAGTGTAAAATCGTCAAATTTTGAAACATCATTACGTAATGTTAAAACCATATAAAGAATAGGCAAATCATCATTACAAAATAACAAAACCACATCATGTAATGAAACAACTACATAACGTTAAGTCACATTCACATCCATTAATGTTAAAACCACATTGATTAATGACACAACCACATTAAATAATGGTGAAACCACATCGAGTAATGACAAAACCATATTGAGTAATGACAAAACTATATCAAGTCAATACGAAACCATATCGTGTAATATCGAAATATCATTAAGTAATGACTATTCCATATTGAGTTATATCAAAACATCATTACGTAATGTCAAAACCATATTAAGTAAAGACAAAATATCATCAAGTAATAATAAAACAACAAAGTAATATCAGAGTTCCACATCAGACAGCTGTGGCGTTCCATATTCTTCTGATAGTCATTTATAGGTCATTCAATAACAACATTATATAAGTACACATAAAGCAAAGCGTACAGCAACATAACACAATAAGCTTGTTAAAATATATATTATAACTATGCTCAAGACACATGTTAAGCACAAAAACACACATATAAAGGGATACAAAACCTACCATGTATGAGGTTCAAAGGTCCTGTATATACAAAACTATCATGACTATGGAATCTATGGTCCTACTTCTAAATAATATTCAAACGGAATGGTTTAATATCTGTAATAAAGATATTAACATAATTATTTGTGTTTATAGTTTACGTATTAAATTATCTAATCATTTAATAGTTTGAAATATGTCTTAAAATACAAATTACTATTTTATCTATATACTTTTGCTTCTCTTCACTAAAACTGAGTTGTACATACAATTGTACTGTTTACAGTTTAAATACCTACAAAATGATTGTATTGATGTTTCAATTTAGTTTATCTGATTTAGATAGTATGCAATATACTTTTATATGTTTTAATCTATTTTATGCACCTTTACTTTGAAATCATTCATTCTGACCATGTATAAAATCATCTATACAATCCATTCATATCAGTGTTTTAGTAGGATGTGAAATATTAAGTAGAAAACTGACCTTATATATCAAAGCAACAGCATACCACCATTCAGTTCAAAGTATAATTAAACTCTGACATAACAATAGAATTTCCCTCCAAAATGAACAAATGAGTAATTAATCGCGAATGATGTGGTCACGGGTAATATGGGATTCCCCGAATTGGTGGTGAATGATATTATCCTGGCTGTCGATGACAAAGATTTCTAGCAATTACAGTATGCCAGGGGCCTCTAAATAGGGAATGTACATAATTACTATCTTTATATATAAACATTTCCATTCATAAAATAAAAAGCGTTTACATCAAAGTTTATAGGAAATGTTTTAAATATGATTTATGTAATCACTTCAATAAGTTTCTTCTGCAACAATAAGTATATTTGTAAAGCAAAATATTGTCCTATGAAATATTCTCCCCAAGACAATATTTCATGACTATGTATCATGAAATATAATCTCCATCTATGAAAAAATGTCCAGAGATGATCATTATGAAAGAGTGTCCGCGGACAATATTTTTTATGAAATTTTGTCCGACAGACAATATTTCATGGGGACAATATTTTATGTTACATATTCAGAGGTCAAGTAATCGAGAACACGTTATTTTGTTCCTTTGCACAAAACTTTAGTTCTTTTGCTCGTTAAAAGAAATGCAAAAATATCTATTCATACGAGTTGAACATTTAAGAGTTACCTTCGAACAATTTTCATCTAAAGACTCTTTTGTAATAAGAACCCTTGGGCTCTTTTCACAAAATATTTACGATACAAATTGATCGTAAGTTATACTGAAATGTTCATGACTTGCGAGTATTTTTCTTGTAATTTTTTTGTGAAATGAGTCGCTGGAACTTTGTACAAAGAAAATGATTTTTTTTTTTTTATTAAAAAACATTTTTAAATGCACTACAGAATTAGTTTGATAATACTCTGGTGCACCTAAAGGGTACGTACATTTTGCTCCACTATTGGTAAAATAAATCTGATTATGTGTATTATCTATGCCAAATATTTAAAGCTTTTGGTATTTCAATTTTTTATGAAAAGTATGCACTTATTCTTTCACTAATTGTATCTTTGGAAATATACATATTTTTTCGCCATATAGTATAGACTTTGGTGAAATGGTCTCCTGAAGGGTTAGTTCATGTAGATCTTGCTCCGCTAGCGGGCACCTGTTAAGTTGCTCATAATATTCAAGTGATAGTCATAAACGAAGATGGATGGACAGATAGAGATATTAATTAAACCTGAGCCGACCATATTAAAACTTTATATACATTCTAGAAATTCTGATATGGAACAAAAATCATTGAGTTATATAAAATGTTATAATTCTTAAGTTTTAATTATGTCAAAATAAGATCAGCTAGATTTGAGCTAAAATATGTAATATATCACTACTCATTATTTTGTCATAGCTAATTATTGAAGTTTTAAAGAAAAAACGTGTGAAACCGATTTAAGAGCGCATGCCACGTGTTTGTGTTTGTTTATCCAAGTGCATAAATTGATAAGTCGCACTGTGCTGGGTTTTTCGTGCGAAATTTACTTTAACAACATATGTTCTGTATAGGCACAGGGAGAAGTTTGAGCATACGTAAAACTGGTATATCCTGACCACATTTTGTGTACGAACCAAATCAGGCTATCCAGACCATGTTATTTTCGTTGTCGTTTATAGATACTGTATAAGAAGATGTGGTATGAGTGCCAATGAGACAACTCTCCATCCAAGTCACAATTTGTAAAAGTAAACCATTATAGGTCAAAGTACGACCTTCAACACGGAGCCTTGGCTCACACCGAACAGCAAGCTCTAAAGGGCCCCAAAAATTACTAGTGTAAAACTATTCAAACAGGAAATGTATGTATTTAATTGTACGGTCGTTGGTTGTGGGTGTGTAGTGTTGTACAGTCTAATTTTTGAAATTTCATTTATCCTTTTGATGTATTATAGAAAGCATCATACTGTGCCAGAAAACGAAACGTACAGTTCCCAAATTTAATAGTGGATATAATTTCTATGCAGAAAATCAAATAAAAAGAAAATGAAATATTTAAGCCCTTTTCAATCTGTTTGCTAGCGATCCAATATTAACAATCCTTTGATACTTACTTCAGACTAGTGTCTATTGTGTAGACACCTGTATTTTTCTGAAGACTAAAAGTTAACCTTTAATGATGGTGAAGTTTCAGTTTCTTTGTTTTGTTGTGTCAATATCCCTCTGACGTTAACCTCACATCTCCTTTAATTTAATTTAAAAAGAAGCCTTTCAAGAAAATTTAAAAAAAAAAGATGAAAGCATTATCTTTTTCTGAAGACTAAATGTTGACCTCTAATGATTGTTAAGTTTCAGTTTCTTTGTACTGTTGTGTTTATGTCCTATTATGTTAACCTCCTTTTATTTATTTTCATAAGAGACCTTTCAAGAAAATGTTAAAAAACGATGATTCAAAGCTTTATCTTTAACGGATTTTAACTGCTCTTTGTCTTTTCCGCGTTTTCAGTTTTGCCAGGGCATTGTCGGTTTCTCTTAGACTTTATATGAATTTTGAATGTGCCTGTGGTATCATCCTCCTCCTTTTATACCATTATTGAATAGTTCAAAGTATCGTTACCATGTCAATCGCATTTATCTTGAAAGTCAAAGATGCAGTTTGGTCGGTTTAATATCTCTACTTGCTTAAAGAAATAAAATGATAAGTATAAATATAAGGAGATGTGGTATGATTGCCAATGAGACAACTATCCACCAGAGAAAAATGAAGTGGATATAAGCAATTATAGACCACCGTACGGCCTTCAACAATGAAAGAGAGAAACAAATATAATGGTTTACTTTTATAAATTTTGACTTGGATGGAGAGTTGTCTCATTGGCACTCATACCACATCTTCTTATATCTATATACCGTTTAGTCGACTATAAAATCCCAGACACATGGTACGAGGACACAGTTATCGTCCTTTGATTTTCGATACTCCCTAGTGTTGACAGTGTATAACTTGCAAATTTTATTCATACACTTTTATAATTAATTTCTTTATTTTTATGCATTAAATATTAAGTAGGGGATGACATTACATGTAAAAAAAATGGTTGCTGAATTTTTAATGTAAAAAGGTCAAAAATAATATGTCTGAAGCTGTTAAATTGAATTATAGACTTCCTCAACATAGAGTTGTCCATATTTTGAGTAAGAGCTGGTTGGCCTTTCTACCATTTTGATATTAGTTGTCCCAAAAGTAGTACTTTACACTGTAAAAATCTCTTAAAGATAGAACAGGTGCGATTTTTTCATTGTTCACTTCGAATTAACTGTGTTCTCGGGCCTTACACGTGGTACAGATAAATCCTGTCAAATAAAGGAAAAGGGTTAAAACTGACCTTTTCTTACGTTATTTTGCAAAATATTGAATCCTTGATGAAAGATGTTCGTTTTGTATAGTATTTCTTTAGACTTCTCCGACCACTCAAAATTAGCTTTAGTTAGACTGTATACATTTATGTATCCGAAAGAGATATCTGCATATTGTAAGAAAAGTGGTGGCAAATAAGATTAAAACAATCGTATGTTTCTCAGTGTATTTAGTGAGAAGAACAGATCGTGTTACAAATAGATCAAATGAATACTTGCAAACGCATTCAAAACATGTTATCAGTTCAAATTCAATTTAATCCCGACGACCCCAAGACTATACAACGTAAAACTGAAACAGCTGAGCGGTTACCCTTTAACTGATAATGCCCTTTTTGTCTTTTTGAAATGAAATAAGCTCATGACAAATTTACTCGAATATACCGTATGCGAAAAGATGCTTGATAATTTTAATTAACAAAATCTGATTCGAGAAGAAGAAAATAATCTCATTTGAAAGAATAGTGAAAATGCACTCCTCCTCTGACATGCATTAGGTGATAAATTATAAACGGCGAAAGAATGGAATCGTAGCACCGATTAATTGACCATATCGATTGCCTGATTTAAATTAATGTATTCCGTAACCTGTTATGGAACATTCTAAATTCGACAGGATAACTCTCGAAGATATATTTTTAGCTTTAACAATTGGTATGATAGAAGCAATCAATTTCTGCTAAAAATAAAATACCGAGAGTTCCCAATCCTATAATCTTGCAGTCTTCGTACGTAAATTTCCATACACTTCATACGGACTGAAAGTAAACAAAATCATAAACACATCTGTATATATATATATTTGTACATATATGACTTACCATCCCTTAATTTGACAAGTTATCACACTTAACCGCGAAAATTGGAAAGAAATCGAAAATCATCCTAAAGTATCCAAGATCTGTTCCGAGCCACCCGTACTGGTTTTCCGTAGACCCAAAAGCCTTAAAGACTTGCTGGTGAGAGCTGATTTATCCTCTAGATCAGGCTCTTCGTCAGTGGGCTCTTGCAAGGGTGTGGAAACAAACATTGTTTGACTGACAAGCAAATACTGAATACTCAGACTTGTAACAGTCACTCCACTGGTACGGAATACACCATATTTTGCAATGTTAATTGAAAGACTACAAATTAATGCTGTGTATCTTCTACAGTGTAAATGTGGTAAACAGTATGTTGGTGAGTCAGAACAGCCATTTTACAAACGTATGAACGGCCATCGTAGTGACTATGAATGCAAGCCAGACCTTCCTCTCAGTCGACATTTGAGATCCCCTGGCCACACTAAGGCAGATCTCAATCGACTGAATATTACCATCATAGACCACAACACTGCTTGGTCTAGGGAAGAAAGACTCACTCGGGAAAGATTTTGGATAAGAAAATTAAAAACGTTTGCACCAAACGGAATCAATGAAAAGGTGTAGTGTAATTCATTTGGGTTGTTTTACA
>CM029596.1:106934733-107128877 GCA_017311375.1 Mytilus coruscus | reverse complement strand
TTGTTGCGTAATATTGCAAAATATGAAAAGGCACTTGATAAACTTTTCGATATTTTTCAGTGAGTGTAAAAATCAGACTGTTTTTCGAGTTAGATATAAAAAATTACATATAGAGAAAAGGTTAAACAAATCTTATAATAATCCTGACTCAAAACTGATATATAGACCTGCTTTTGTTCTGAAATGTATGATAACTGTACGGACCCATCCCTCCCAAAACCCCAATAAAAACAGAATCAAACAAAACAAAACAAAAACATAAAACATAAAAACACAAACAAAAACAAAACATAAATATAAAACAAAGGAACTATAATACTTTATGAGAAGTAAGCTTTTGATAGATATAACACAAACAACGTGTGTATCAGCTATCATGCCTGTTCAGTAGAACTTCATATATACCGCAAACAGTCCTTTATGAGAAAACGTCACTGTCAGCTCTACTTGACGACCCCTTTAAGAGGGTGGTAAAGGGTTATTTTCGTGCAACGTGTTTTGTCATTTTATTTCACGTGCAGCCGTGAAAAGGTTCGTTATTCTCCGTGTTTTGTGAAATCGGTTAAAAGATCAGTTGAAATGTTGCCGGGATAGTAAGACAGATCTAGAACAGTTGAATGTGAATAAGATCTTTACTAAACCTGTCACCAAGAACAACAAGAAGGTAATTGCTGGTAGTTGATATACATATAAAAAATTAAAAATTTGTTACTCTTGACATATTATTTCTGACACTGTTTAAAGTAAAATGGTGCCACTCGCATCTTCAGTACATGGATTGACACTGTAAGAATCTCAAACAAAAGATAAACATTCCTGCTGTTTCTAGATAAAAAAAATATCCCCATTATCCATAATCCTAGTAAGTTCAAGCGATAATGCAATAGATTAGTAGTTCAAGCGATAATGCAATATAATAGTAGTTCAAGCGATAATGCAATATAATAGTAGTTCAAGAAGTGTTTGCGTGCATCTACATTTACATTATTAGCTCGGAAAAGAGGAGAAAGTCTTGATAAGTGGACCACCATTTGATTTTCTTTGGATTGGGGCTGGGATGGGGTGTAGGATTTTTATACAGACGGAATATTGATTTTCACCTGTTGCAAGGCCGGCCTATTTATTTATTTATTTTATGATAAAGAGATGTGGGATACGTCAATGAACTTAGATTTTCTTGCGACTTTGGGTTGCAGTCTCATCGACGTATACACCACATCGCCTTTATTCATAGTTAGCATAAACCTTATATTGGATTGCCTAGGTTTCTAGATGGTTTTGTCGATCAGCATTTAACAGTAGATAGTTGTATAAGATATAATGTATCTCTATATTGAATAAACAAAAGTACCCATAAGAATATATTGTGACTTGTGACTTTCCTTACCTTCCTAATCCATTTCTGTCCAAACATTAACTATTTGTTTTATCATGCTTGTCGTGTGTGCAAATTGTAATGTGTTTTTTAAAAGTAAATTCATAGACGACTTTGAGATGAAGAACAGCAATAAAAGCGCCGTTCCTTATCTGTGCATATACTGATTTTGTGTCATGGATTGATACCCCATATCCTTTCTTTTCTATTTTACTTGCTTCTATTTAGGATTAAATCTGTAGAAGGTCTTTCACGTATTGACAAAGACAAATCTAAATTCTTACATTTTTAAAACCTTTTAATATTGACAAAGAAAATATTACGCTAACTAACGCTTGATGATTTCCTATCGTTTCACGAATAGCCTTTTCTTTCGAACCCTATCCTTGTACTTGTAGAGGTCAACACCCGATCTTAATTAAAATTGGAATAATGATTTCTTCCGAAGAGAGGACTATCTGATTTACTGAACTTATTTAGAGCCAAGTTATAAAATTATGCAGCAGCGTGATTGTTAGACAAACTAAATTTACGAACATCAATGAATCTATTTTGTCAGAATAATATTACAAATGTCGCATGTTTTTATAATGCTGAAAAAATGAGTCAAATGTCCCAAAAAGCACACGATAAACATTTTCTTTTAAATTTCAAATATCAAGTCTCATTTTTTTAAGTGAGAACACAATTTGTTTCTATAAGGGAAATAACTTTTTTGGAACAGTCGTTCAATGATATAAGTGGCTTTGACTAAAGAATCGGGTTTCACTAACACAATCAATGAAATGTTACTTTGACAAAAGTTTAAAAAAGAAAAAAAATACAAAGTCACATGTTAAGTATACTGATATTAGGTTTTGATTTTAATTAACTTTTAAGTTGTCTTAAGAAGGGTTTGGACAAGCTTTTTGTTGGACAAATAGCTTACTAACGTATATAAACATTCTTGGCTTTTCAAACATTAAACTTAACTTGTCCAAACCAGATGACTTATCCACTGTCGTCATTACTTTCCCATGGTAAATACACATTTGACATTCACTAGGGTCACCATATTCCAGACGTTCTCGTCCTGGATATGCATGAAATATTTGCCACTGTATATTAAGCAACCATTTATTAGCAATGAAGCCAACAAAAATTTAACTGTTTTAGGTCGCAGGAAGTCAGATGCCAGTTGAAATGTTGCCGGGATAGTAAGACAGATCTAGAACAGTTGAATGTGAATAAGATCTTTACTAAACCTGTCACCAAGAACAACAAGAAGGTAATTGCTGGTAGTTGATATACATATAAAAAAATTAAAAATTTGTTACTCTTGACATATTATTTCTGACACTGTTTAAAGTTTTCAATGTGCATAGATCCTCTATAATTTCTTCAAACCAAAAGAAGTAATCAATTCATTATAGTTTATGTCAAGATATAATGTAAAATGGTGCCACTCACATCTTCCGTACATGGATTGACACTGTAAGAATCTCAAACAAAAGATAAACATTCCTGCTGTTTCTAGATAAAAAAAAAAAATATCCCCATTATCCATAATCCAGCCTACGAACTTTATACGGAGATAAGTGTTTCGCATTTTGGAAACCTCTAAAGAATTAAGACTCTTCTTCCTCAACATATTCAGTATATATTTTTTACTTGTATTTATTTATTAATGGAGAATATATTTATTGATTTTAAAGCTATCTTGAAACTACAGACTTTTTTCGTTATTTAGTTGAATACCAAAGTGGACTGGAGCAGCGATCACATACACATTATTATTATCATTTGTTGTATGCTAATTACAGGAAGCTGGCGAACAAGCCATGAAAGATGACATAAACCCTAGATCATCAATCAGTCAAGCTGAAATTGACAAACTAATCCAGGAAGAAATAGAAACTATGGAACGGGAGAAGAAAGGAGGAGATGAAACCAAAATCTCCATAGAGAAGAAAGATCAGATAATAACAGCACAGAAGAAAAATAATAAGTTTGCAGCACACAGAAAGGATAGGCGGATGACTGAATTGGAGAAAGCTGATTTGTTAGAACAAGTTATGTTGAAAGAACAGAAGAAAGGAAAGAAAACACCAAAACATGATAAGGTATGATGTCTTCCCTTTTTTTTTGATTTTGAATTTAAGCCTAATTAAGATTTGCGATTGTAGGTTTACACTCATTTTAAGGTCATCTTTGTAGAATTTGTACCAATTGGCATGCTACTAATATTGACATTTTGCTACTTCGTGTCTATTTTTTTTAATTTAAGATATCAACATTCATATCTAATTGATGGATACTCATAGTGGTCCATATGGAAAAAGATTGTAGGAACAGGGGTTGAAAGTGTATATTATTCATATTAGTTCGCCAAAAAGTTGAGAAAAGGGAGTATTTTCTATAAAATATATTTGTAAACTAAACATGAATATATGTTTATTCATAAGTATGAGAATTGATTAAGTGATATAGATCTAAGTAAGTATAAAGTAAATATCAATGAGACGGCAAGAGATTACAAGATACCCGAAAATAAACATTCCCTTTTTGCACGACAAAGCAAGAAAAAGACTCGACAGCAAGAGGGTTAACAATAAGCGTGGGCTCGTATTTTTTTTAAAGTTCATTGTCATTAGAAAATGGATGAACAAAATATCAAACAGTGAGACAAATTAAGAGATATCTGTGAATGAGTGACAGACACAAAAGAACATATTTTTGTAGTTTCTGAAATGACGGCTTTCACACTGAGGCGAAGCCCATACTTTAACATATGATAAAGAAAACTGTTCAGCCATTACAATACATTTTAGGTAGCAATACACAATTAGGAGTTTAGTTTCGCATTTTGGCCATGGTGATTTTTTTAAATATGAAAGTTTTTGAGCAATAAAATAGATTTTTTAGATTGCTGAAGAATAATATAGACTTCAAACTGAGTTTATAAATTATGAACATCAAGATTTTTTTTTGCATGTTTTATATACCATTTTTTGTTTGACAGTCCGTATTTTCACATAGCTCCAGATATTATTGTAGTGTTTTTCAACAAATATTTGACCCTCGAATTTTTCAATTCAGTTTTATGGAAAAATGAGGTGAAAATGCATATGATTTTTTTTTTGACATCTTGATAGATAAATGTCAATGGTTTCAGAAAATGTATCACTCTAATGGATTGAAATTCTTCCTTGGACCAAATTTTGGGGACTTTTGTGATATTTACATCCCCTTTTGCAATGTTCTGTATCAAATAAATGCAGATTGTTGCCATGGTTACATCAAAAAGAGATTAACTATTAGAAATCAAATCCATGGAAGATGCTGTTTCCATACATATGCACATACATACCACAAACATTAAGCCTTATTTGAGGGTCGTAATGGGGGTAACTTCATGACGAATAACGATAAAAAATCTTGCCAAATGACGTTATCGGTAATTTTTGGTGCATGACGATTAAATGTACACTTTTATTTTAGACGATAAAAAAATCGACTGATTTTGACGAATCATGTTAATTTTTTTCCACAAATAACGGTAACGATAATTATTTGAGACCTCTGACGAATCACGGTAAAATTTTAACCAATTTGACGCTAACGGTAGCCGAAAATGACCGTTTGACGCCTGACGGTAAAGGGCATTACTACCCTCTTATTTGTTAGAAATTATGAGTGTCAATCTTAAGTTTTTTTCCTAACTCAGTAACTGTGTATTGCTACCTTATATACAACGTATTTCCGCCCACGGCGACGTCATTGACAATACGACATCGACAATGGACAAGTACAATAGTACGGACGTCATGTTCTGGGACAATCTCAAAATATTGGGACCGCGAAAAGCAAAAAATTATCACAATTGCTAAAATGATCTCAATTGTCCATTGAACAATCGTTTCACTGATAAATTACTATCCACCAATAACTAATAACACTTTGAAATTGTCTCTCGCGTTGTGATTCTCTTTTTAGAATACACCTTATCACTATTTGTCCGCCATTACTGGACATCACAAAGGTTCCCGTAAAATTTTGACGTCACAGTAGAAAACATCTGACGCCACAATGGAAAAGTGATTGTTGTATGACGTCAAAAGTTCAAGCAGCGCAGATTCTAGGGTCAACCGGCGCAGATTTCCAAATAGAGATATTTAATCGGAAATTACATTTAACGTGAGGGTACCCAAAAGAGGGACGAAAGATACCAGAGGGACAGTCAAACTCATAGATTGAAAATTGCACCTATTTTGACAGTTTTTTCACCTACGTTTATTTATGATCCAGACAAAAGTTTCCATTCAGTGTTTATTTTGAAGATATATCCTTATTTACTATATGGTTCCACCAATTTAATTTTAAATCCATATTGAATCATAGAAAAATGGGTTTGAACAGACCTCCAAACGATCCACGATTCTGTAATGAGGAGTACCCAAATTGCATCCATGCTTAAATTCACATCCTTAAAAATCGAATAACAGATGTTTTGTTTTATTTCTTCAAATATTTAGAACAATTTGACATTAGTCCATGCTTACTATTCATTTTTTTAAGAAATGGATGCTTTTAAAATATTTTTTTTGCTCATTTTTAAAAGATGTGGACGTCGCATGGCGACGTTTCCGTAGATTTTACTTTTTCCAGTTAATACTTCATCTGTTGATATATACTGTAAACGTTTTGTGTATATTTAAGTATTTTTGTCTATGTTGAAAGACGTGCATAATGTCAAATCATAAAAATACAAATTGTTTAGTCTCTAAGAAAACTTGAAAGATTTCCACTGCTATTTTTGCTAAATAGGTGCAATTTGGGTACTCGGTGCAATTTGGGTACTGTGACGTTAGCAATTAAAATTCAATTTACGTCACTCATGAAATAAAAACTAAAATTCAACTTTGCACTAAACGCGAAATTGTATCCATTACATCACTATATATGGTCGTCTTTAACATCAATTGGCATTAAGTTGCGTATCCACTTTCGTGTGGTCTCACGGGCTTAAACACTTGCTTTACGCCTCCGTATATTCTCCATAAATTTATGCTGATCATCTATTGGAACGTTAGAATTGTTAGTCATCGTTTGTTTAATTTTTAACGGGTTTAATAATGGGTACAAGTAACGTGCCGTATGTATCCTGTGTCTGATCCCAAAGCTTCCAATCCCCTGAGGTAACCTTCCATTTTGTCGTAAAAACTTAGTAAGCTTGTAAGCTGATTTCTAGATGATGGGATTTCCAATAATGCCTGCATATATTCATTTATAATTTTATCTTGTTGATCGAATCTCTCTTTCAACACATTTACAGCTTAATTTACATTTGTAAGAGCGAAACCTGCTATAGATCCTAAAGCTCCATGTGCTAGCCTTGCTTTCAAGTAGTTAAATTGTAAGTGACAGGTTAAGATGTATGGCCGACTCATTAGTCCCATTCTAAAATGTTGCCTGAGAAAGTTGGAAGCGTAAGTAATGGTAGGCGAATACTCTGATTCCTTGCGGTCTAAAATTGACTTTTTTGCGTGTTGAATGTGCGACTGGCTTGAACAAACGGGTTTTCAAAGGACTGTGCGGAGTGTGGGTTGGGTATGTTGTGTGTTGGGACAAACGGTATAGTTTCTTGATTTAATGTGTGAGTTCTTCTCTTCTTCTTCCATATACAGTTCACACCACCATCTGGTGTATTTTCGAACTAATGCGTGGTGCAGACAAACCAATATTTACAGTGCAGTTAAAAATAGTATGTACAATTAAAATCGCGCACAGTTCTTAATACAACTTTGTCTTTTGCAACTCACACTTGAATGTGTCAATTGAGTTGCAGGCTACAGTAGTTGGTGGCAGGCTGTTCCATAATCTGATGGTGTCTGGGTAGAAAGAATGCTGGTATAGCTGCGTTCTTGCAAATGGAACAAGAAATCTTTGGTTGTGTCCTCTTAATGTTGCTGCTGTTGGAATTAGGCAAGATGTTGGTATTGCAACCAGGTGGTTAACTATGCGGTACATCATTATGACTTTGTTCGTAGCTCTGCGTTCTTGTAGGGTTGGCCATTGTAGCTGGTGTAATAGGTTTGTTACACTGGTGGTTCGATGGTAGTCACCAGTAACGAATCTTGCTGCCCTACGTTGTACCGTTTCCAGGTTATGAATGTTGTTTGCTGTGTGTGGATCCCAAATGATGCTGGCATACTCCATCTGTGGTCTCACAAGGGTCTTGTAGCAGAGTTCCTTGGTCTTTCGTGGGCATTGGTATATATTTCTCTGCAGAAAAGCCCTGGTGTTGTTGGCTTTCCTTACTACTTGGTCTATGTGAGTAGTCCAGTTCAGTTTGTGGTGGATGTTGGTTCCCAGATATTTTGCGCTTTCGACTTCCTCTAAGACGTGACCATGGATGTTATATGGCTGTCTAATAGGTTTTCTCTTGTTGGTAATGTGAATGACTTGACATTTGTTGGGGTGGAATTCCATAAGCCAATCATTCTCCCATTCTTGTAGAGTCTCCAGATCTTTCTGTAGTAGTGCTGCATCTGTGCTGTTTTTTATATTTCCCTGTACAAGACGCAGTAATCTGCAAATAGTCTAACTGATGATTTGTTGACTGTGTAATCTGGAAGGTCGTTTATGTATAGAAGAAATAGTGTGGGCCCCAAGACTCTGCCCTGAGGAACTCCTGATTGGACAGGTGCAGTGTTAGATCTTCCGTTTTCGAGGACGACATGCTGTGTTCTTTCGTTTAGAAAGTCTTTAATCCAGCTATTGAGACTACCCCGTATTCTGTAATGATGTAATTTATGCATAAGTCGTCTATGTGGTACCTTATCGAATGCCTTAGAGAAGTCCAAGAGAACGACATCTGTTTGTCCGGTGTTATCGACTGTTTTGGCAAGATCCTGGATAGTGATTATTAGTTGAGATTCACAGGACCTGTGTTTACGGAAGCCATGCTGTGCGTCTGTTAGAATGATGTGTTTTTCTAGGTGTTTCATAATACTGCTCGTGATTATATGCTCCAGCATCTTACAGGTGATGGATGTGAGTGAGACAGGTTTGTAATTTTCAGGGCGGTTCTTAGCACCTTTCTTAAATATACGGACTACATCTGCCTTCTTCCATTCCTTTGGGATCACTCCTTGGTTGATGGATGCCTGGAAAAGGACTGCGAAGACTGGCGCTATTTCAGAGCCTATGAACTTCAACAGTCTAGCTGACAATCCGTCTGGTCCAGTAGCTTTGTGGATTTTAAGGCCTTTAAGTAGTTTTAGTACACCTGGTTCTGTGATGTTAATGTTAAGCATATTCGGGAACGTCAGTTTACCCATTGATTTGTTGTTGTCTTCTGGTTCATTGGAGTTAAATACAGATGAAAATTGGTTGTTCAAGATGTTTGCCTTTGCTGTTGGTTCTGAGTATGTGAGGCCATCTGTTGCTTTAAGGGGTGCCACTCAACTGCTGTCCTTGTTTTTACTGTTGATAAAACTCCAGAAGCGTTTTGGATTTGCAGTGCAATCTGGTGAGATTATATTGGTGATATAATCATTGTAGGCCTTTTTGCATGCTGTTTTTGTTGCAGATTTAAGTTGTTGGTATTTTTTCTTGTCCCTTGATCTGTTTGAGGATCTGACCCTGTTGAAGCTTTTTTCTTTCGCCGTGATAGTGCTTTTATCTCTTTTGTAATCCAGGGTTGGCTAAAGCGGCTGGTGGTCATCTTTGATGGTACTGAAGAATCTAGGATGTTAGTTAGTGCGGTACTGATGTCTAGCCACATTTCTTCTATAGACGACTGAATGGTGTATTTGTCTAGGAATTGTTGTTGGAATTCTAAACATTCTTTTTCAGTTTTTCATTTCTGCTCTTTTCCATAGGTGTATTTTTCGTTTTACCGGTTTCCCTCGTTTTGCAGCTGCTGTTGATTCAATGAAGACTGCGTCATGATCTGACATACCAGGTAAGGGAGAGCATCTATTGATCAGGCTTGGCCGGTTTGTAAGAAACAAGTCCAGTGTGTTGTCGAGACGGATGGGAAACGTGACTGTTTGTTCCATATGACAGTTGTGGATCATGTCTAGAAGTCTTTTGTTGATACCAGAGTTTACTTAATTTCCTTGAATAGATGTTGAGTTCCAGTTAATATCAGGAAGGTTCAAATCACCCCCTATCCATAAAAATGAATTTTTATTTCTTTGGTAAACATGTTCAATAGTTTCGCAAAGTTGATCCATATAGTTGGTGTCGCTTGATGGTGGTCTATATACAGATCCGATAATGAGTGACAAGTTTTTGCCCAGATTTAGTTTGGAAAATACTGCCTCAGATGATGTTGTGGTTTCAATGGAGTCAGTGATGTAATCTTTCTTTATTGCCAAAATAACTCCTCCATAGCCATATTTCCTGTTGTAGAATGTTGCGATCACTCAATCTAACGGAATTACTGTATGAACTTTCGTAAATGTCGGATCTTTGATTTCATATTCACCGAATATTCATCTGAATCAATAATTTCATTTTCGACATCTTCCTGTTATGTTACTAGTAGCTTAAGAATTTGTTCATTTAAATCCGTTAACAATGTTTTTTTTCACAAGTTTTCCCAATGTTGCAATGGCTTCTTCTTCATCGAAATATGTATGCTCCTTTACTTCCATCTTATCTGCGGAATAGTCTATAACAGCGCTGTTGTTTCTCGATATAATTGATTTCAATTTTTCAAGATCCATTGGTCAAGGCACCATGAATATAGATATAGATGATCGTTAAGGCAGTATGTATAAAGATAACTGTTCAGCCATTACATTTTATATACAACTAATATTTTTCCGCCCATGACGACGTCACTAACAATACGACGTCGACAAGTGGACAAGTACAATAGTACGGACCTTATGTTCCCGCGACAATCTCAACAACTTACAACAAATTTCATACCGTACCGTCAGCTATAAAAGGCCTCGACATGACAAAAATTTACATATCAGCTAGTTAATCAAATCCATATCTGTGTAGATTGACGTTTACGATGTTAAGACAATTTGTATTATAAGTGCCAATCAGTAAACCAAAAGTCACAAGAATTGTTGTCAAACCTGCAGAACCTACTTGCACTTTGACCAACCCTAAGGTAAGGATATCTTTACGGAATTAACATTTTTAAAGAATCCAAGTAAATTTATAATTTGAAAAAAATGTCTTGAATTATCAGAAGAAATGAAAGGATATGGAGTAAATGTACATGGGACAAAATCGCACACAATACATAGAAAATTATCAATGAACAGGGCTTTTATTCCTGTTCTTCATCTTCAACAATGAACGAATCATTCATACCCTACAACAAGGTCAAGACGGCCCCTAGCGTCGACTTAAGCGGTACTATTGATAAAAATAAACCACAGTTCACCTTCTTGCTCCCCACCCGCCTCGGAGTGCCAACTTGTGCGATGCTTGTGTACGACGGTTCTCCAGTCGAAAGCACCAGGGATACAAGAAAAGTGCAGTTATTTTGAAAGACATCGATCGCCGCTAAAATATGCCTTGAAGTTACACATGTATCGCATATTTATAGACAAGACCAGTTTTTCTTAATGAAAATTTTGTGTTTGATCTTGAAAAAAAAACAATTATCAACTATAAGTACATTATTTTCATGAAAATTGAGAGATGAAAAAAAAGTAAACCAAAGTATGAATTGACGGTCACAAGACTTTGGATAGAGCAAAAAGAAAGAACATGAATAACTAATAGATATATTGTTGTGCCGTGCAAACAGGGAAGTTAAATCTCTGATTTTACTGTCACTTTTCTCTGGTTGTTTTGATCGCTAATTTTGGCATGATATTACTTATTTCATGATGTGAATCAATAAATCAACTGTGGTGCTATTACCTGTAGTCTAATTAACTTGTGTATGTAAGTTTAACAGTTATAATTCATTTACAATAGGTGCATTTCCCCATATTATTCTCCTGACATCGTATTATTTCTTAACTTTGCGCCATTTTCCTCGTGCTAAATCTAGGGGGCGTTGCAATCGTTGCTATATAAACAAGATCTGGTGCAGAATCCGGGCTTCTTTCGCCATAACCTTGTAGTGGAGCATACGTCACCTTTGATATTTTAGAGCACCAAATGACTCAGAGACAAGTAATGAACCAAACAGAGATGGTACGGAACTTGTAATTTATTAAGCAACACATTTCACCCAAAATTCGGGGGACATACATTTAATTTAATATAATTCTCGACTTGCAAACGCAAGCGGTCTTTCACCAGATTTCTCCACATCTCGGAAGTAGCACCAAAAATAGATGGTGCAATGATTTATCATAGTTGTAATTTAACTTGAGTTTCCTTAAACTCAAATCAAAGTAAGAGTATTTTAATATTGGAATACCATTTCTTTTGAAAGCTTTTTATAAGGACCAAATATTTGGGAAGTTTACCAAATCTCCAAATTACCAAATTAGGATATGCACCAAATAAATATTTATATTTATTGTTATTGTTATAATGTGATATTCATTTCATTGGAATAATTTATTCTATTGTGGATATTTATTGCCTGTCTGTATTTATTAAAGTTATCTCATTGAGTATCATCTACATTGTGTTTTAGCCTTAACCCACATTCTAAATTGTATCGAGCGCCCAACCAGGTTCGTTACACTGGTGTCAGAAGTGGGATTAAACATAAATTTATTAGAAATTAAATACTAAAGATGGAACATTCTCATGAAATAGAATTTAATCCAAAATCTAGATCCTCAATTGGAGAAAATGAAACTTTAAACAGAAATTCCAGTGAAATGATATCAATAAGTAGACAACAGTCAATTGAGTCATTAAATACTGTTGATGAATATCAAAACAAAAGTTCACAAAATGAAACCAATGAAATAATACATGTAGTAACTATGTTACGAGTTGAAATTAAACAAACCATTTCAGAAAATACCAGAAACATGAATTCATGTGAAATTAAAATAGATGAAATCCAACAAACTATGTCAAATATTAGTTCAGAAAATACCAGAAATACAAATTCATTTGAAATGAAAATCCAAGATTTAACAGGTTACTTTGACAGACAAATGTCTAATGTCAATAAAAGAGTGAGTCATTTGGCAGAAGGTCAAGCATTTCCTGAAATACGACAAAATATAGTAAATAATAATTCACAACATCCAACTGGATGTGTTGATAACCAATATAATCACCAATCAGATAACGTACAAATAAATGGTGATAGTGAAAATATGTCAAGACAAAACCAACAAACTTACCCATATGAGCAATTTATTAGTCATAGTCATAATTCAGTGAATAATTCACAATTTGACCCACAAATACAATACAGAAATAGACAACTTCATCCAAGTCATTCTGGTGTACCTTCTCATGCATCGAAAATGAATATGAAGCCACAATACTATGATGGAACAGAAGATATTGACGAATATTTGAATCAATTTGAAATATTTACTGAAATAAATAATTGGGATTACCTGAACAAATCTTTATATTTGGCTAGCAGTTTGAAAAGGGGTGCTCGAGTTATTTTAAGTGAACTTGATTCACATGAACGAAGAGATTTTCACTCCTCAGTCAAACCTTTAAATAACCGTTATGATTCAGTTAACAAAGCTGAAATTTTTAGAGCAAAATTACTGACTCGTGTTAAAAGGGAAAAGGAGAGTCTCTCTGAATTGGCACAATCGATAAAAAAATTAACACGTCAAGCTTATCCTGGGGCTCCAACTTCAGTGACTGATACTCTAGCTCTTGATCACTTTATAGATTCATTAAATGATCAAGATTTGAGGTTAAGAGTTAGAGAAGCTCGGCCTAGGGATGTTAATGAGGCTGAAGTTTTAGCTGTCAGACTCGAGACGTATAAGCAAGCTGATAAGCATAGAAATTGGTTTATTAAAAACATTGACAATAATACCCCTGTGTTACCTATAAAGACAGAACCAATTCATCAAGAGAAAAATATAGAAACAACTATGCAAGAAATAAGACAAGAAATGGGGGTTTCAGAAATGAGCTATCTACCCTGTTTCAAGAAATAAAAGTTTTGAGCAAAAATAATCAAAACAGTGGTCCACAAGGGTTTCAAGGTAAAAATAAGTGGAGAAATGACAAAAAAAACCCAATCAGATGGTAGGAGTGGGCAAAATAATAGACAGGGAAATTATAATAGACAGGGAAATTATAACAGACAGGGAAATTATAATAATAGACAGGGAAGTTCAAACAATAGACAAGATAATTTCCAAAACAATAGACAAGATAATTTCCAAAACAATAGACAAGATAATTTCCAGAATAGTAGAAATACTTTCAATAATAACAGGGGAAATAACTCTCCTACAGAAAATCAAAGAATTCAAAATAACCAGGAAAACTCCAGTCTGTCGAGCTCATAGGCAAGAGGTCGACAACAATAGATGGGCCCAAAGCAATTAAGATTCAACCTGCAGGGGTGTCAGATGAAGCACTTTTTGTTTTAGCTGGAATATTTGATAAAACAATAAATATGATGCTTGACACTGGGGCAAGTATAACTATTTTAAGCAAAAAGTTCTTTGAGACTTTAGATATTTCATTACGCAAGGGAACCATTCATGTAAAACAAAAGTTAGTATCTGCAACAGGGGATACAGCAGATTTTCTTGGCAAAATGAAGATAAAAATTCATCTTGGGAAAAACATGTATGTACATGAGGTTTTAATAGCTGATATTCCATCTCAAGGAATTCTGGGTATTGATTTTCTGGAACAGAAAATGTGTGATATAATATTAAAAGAGAAATGTTTGAGAATAAACGGGGAAAATGTTCCTTTTTTTAAAAATAAGGAATCTGATTCTTGGGTTGGTAGAATTACATTGTTTAAAGGTTTAGTTTACCTCCATAAAGTGAGACTATAGTATCTGCTAATATATATTGATCCTGTTATTAAAGGCAAAACTGCTATTGTAGAACCTTCTGAGCATTTTACGAACACAAATGGTCTTTTGTTAGCCAAACTGGTTGTCAATACCTCAAAAAGCAAAATTCTTTTAAAAAATTTGAACATGAATGACCATGAATGTGTTATACACAAAGATACTGTGACTGCTTTTATAGAGCCTATTGCTGATATAATTGAACCTGACATGTGCAATGTAAACAAAAATTGTGACAGATAATGCAACAGGTACCAGATCTAAAAACTGTGACTTACCTGAACATATTAGATCAGTTTTCGAAACAAGTATTAAAGAATTAAATGAACAACAACAAATTGAATTCAAAAATTTATTGATTAAACATAAAGATTCATTTTCAAAATCATCTGCTGACATAGGTAGAACAGATCTAGTAGATCACACAATTAATACTGGGGATGACCCTCCAATACGGCAACGTCCTAGACGTATTCCCCTTGCTAAAATGGAAGCAGCTGAAGCTGAAATAGAAAGAATGGATGGCTAAAGATGGACTCATTGAGCCTTCTACTAGTCCATGGAATTCTCCAGTTGTCATGATACGTAAATCTGATCTATCTTGGAGATTTTGTTTAGATTACAGAATCTTAAATAATACAACTGTAAAACAAAGTCAATTTTTACCTCGTATTGATGACACATTAGATGCGTTATCTCAAAACAAATGGTTCTCAACTCTCGATTTAAAGAGTGGTTACCATCAGTTAAATCTAGCCAATGAAGATCGTCCAAAAACAGCTTTCTCTTTACCTGGGGGAGGACTCTGGCAGTTTACTGTCTTACCATTCGGGTTATGTAATGCCCCAGCAGTTTTTGAAAAACTGATGTTAAAAGTGTTAACAGGGTTACCCTGGAAAACATGCCTTGTATATCTTGATGATATAATGATTATTGGCAAGACATTTGAAGAACACATTAAGAATTTGGAAGAAGTAATGGAAAGATTAAGGGATGCAAATCTAAAATTAAATCCTAAAAAGTGTGAAGTAAGATCATTTCTAGGATAATGTTCTTATTATATGCGCTTTATATGTAAATTCGCTGAGATTGCAAGACCTTTACACCAATTAACTGAAGCCAATCAAAAATTTAATTGGTCAGATGACTGTCAGTCAGCTTTTGAAGAACTTAAAACAAAATTAATTTCAACTCCAATTTTGAGCTATCCGAGAGATCAAGGATTATTTATCCTTGATGCTGATGCTAGTAATGATAGTATGGGCGCAGTTTTGTCCCAAGTTGAAGACGGTTATGAAAAAGTCATATGTTACTGTAGTAAAGCTTTTCATAAAGCTGAAAGGAAATACTGTGTTACTAGACGAGAGCTTTTAGCTGTAGTCTCATCCGTCAAACAATTTCACCACTATTTATAAGGTCACCATTGTCTTGTCCGTAGTGATCATGGTGCCTTAAGATGGCTTTTAAATTTGAAAAATCCTGAGGGCCAAGTGGCTCGATTGATTGAAACATTATCTGAGTATGATTTTGAAATTCAACATCGAGCAGGGAAATCACATGGAAATGCTGATGCGTTGTCAAGGCGACCATGTTAAGAAAAAGGTTGCAATAAATGCTGTAAATCAGAAGAGAAATACTGTAAATTCAGAAATTATTGCATGCATTTATTATTGCGATTTTGTCATTTTAGACTAAAATACGATTTTAATTTTTGCGATATTGAGAAAAATCCCGTTTAATTCATATAAAAAAATTCAAAATGCGAGTTTAAATTATTGCGATAATAACCCTGTCGCATTTTTCGCAATAATAAAAACATCGCAATAATTTCTGAATTTACAGTATGGGAATGAGAATTTGTCATTAGACAATGAAAATAAAGATACGTCTGGAAATTTAAAATATAATGTTAATGATACAGTTGTTAATATTGTTACTAGGTCTGGAAAAACAACTGATAAACCTCTACCCAAATTAAGCAACCAAACTCAGGGAAATTGCTCCAAAGATAGTGATTTTCAGATTGGGAGTTTAAGGGAAAAACAATTGTCAGATATATATTTAAAAGTTTTGATAGATTGGAAAGAAAAGGGAGATAAACCAGTATGGGAACAAGTTTCACCTAACAGTGAATCAGTCAAGTTTTTTTTGACCCACTGGGACTCGTTGTTTATTAGAGATGGGATTTTATACAGATAATGGGAGTCAAATAAAACTACAGGTTTTAAATGGTTGATTGTCTTGCCTAAAGAACTCACATATTTTGTAATGGAACAATTACATAACAGTGTAACAGGGGGGCATCTTGGGTTTAAGAAAACCTTATCAAAGGTTAGGGAGAGATTTACTTGGTATAATCAGAGAAAGGATGTAGAGCAATGGTGTAAATGTTACAATATATGTGCTTCAAGGAAGCCACCAAGTAAGAAACCAAAAGCTCCTCTCCAGCAATATAACGTTGTAGCACCTTTTGAAAGAATTGGAATTGATATATTGGGCCCTTTACCAAAGTCAACAAGAGGAAATAATTTTTTATTGGTAATACGGGATTATTTTACAAAGTGGATGGAAGCAATACCCATCCAAGATATGGAAGCTACTACGGTAGCAAATAAATTAATAGAAAGAATTGTTACTATTTTCGGAGTACCAATGGAAATACACTCTGATAGAGGTTCAAATTTCGAATCTAATGTGTTCGCAGAAATGTGTAAGATTCTTGGTATAAATAAAACAAGATCTACACCACTTCGACCCCCAAGTAATGGGATGGTTGAAAGAGGGAAAGAACTATTGAAAATATGCTTTCTGCTTTTGTGTCAAAAAATCAAAAAGATTGGGACGATTATATAGCATTATTAATGATGGCGTATAGGTCATCTGAACATCAAACAACTGAAATATCACCATATGAAATGGTATTTGGTAGACAAATAACCCTACCTGTTGATATGGCAATGGGGGTTCCAAGTTCAAATTATGAACTTCCCACTTATAAAACAGATTATGCTTATAAACTATCTGGTAGAATTAACAAAATACATGAATTTGCTCGAGATCGGATAAAAATGTCTAGTGACAATATGAAAAGAACCTATGACAGAAGTTCTCAATTAAAAATTTATAAAGAGAATGATCTGGTTTGGTTGTACAACCCAGTACGGAAAAAGGGTATCAGCCCTAAATTACAATGTGTTTGGACTGGTCCTTTTAACATCATAAAGAAAATAAATGATGTAATTTACAAAATCAAGAAAAAAAACAAAAAGGTTAAACCAAAAGTAGTACATTATGACAGGCTCAAACCTTATATATCCAAAAGGATATTATAAATCCTTGTATAAAAAATGGATGAAGTTGTCAATGATCTGTATTATATATAAACAAAAATAAATAAATAATTGGTACTTGTACTAATAGTTAAATTTTAAAATTACAGATGAATTCATACAAGTGTGGGTTCTGCCATAACTTCAAATACAACACAAATACAACACAGTCTTTATGTTGGAAAGGCACATGCTGGACCAGCATAGTGGATTTGGATTTCAATGCCAAGAATGTCACAAAGTATTCATGAGGAGAGATTACCAACACCGGGGGTGTAAGAACGGTGAAGCAGGGGGTAAGAAGTTAAAACTAGTTGACCGACAAACTCATTCATTTGGAGAGAAGGAGGAAACTAAATATAAACAGTTCAAGAAAGAGATGAGACAAATGATCATAGAAATTAAATTAAGATAAATTCCAACTGATGGAAATCATGATGTTCATAGATTTAATAAATCAAAACCAGAGTACAATAAAAGAAGAAATGATTATGTAAATGGAAACTACATCATTCCAAAGAAAGCAAGACAAGAAGTTGCAAACAAAGAAAATATTTCCTTGCCTATTGGGAACGTTATTTCTCCAATTAGGAGCTTAAGCTCAACAGAGAAACAAGAGAGAAGGATAATTTTGGCTCCAAAAGAATTGATTGTGCCACCAAATCCAGCTTCATACCCTCCTGTATTAATACCACCACCACAATCAGTATCAACAACAGTACTTGATGAGACAACGATTACAAATGAGAATGTAGTAATTAATGATAACTTCAGTGAAGAAAATACTGAAAATAATTTGCCCCAGACAAGAGGAGTACAATTTACAACTTACAGAGACAGAAGAATATATTATAGAACTTCCAGACATCCCAAATGAAACGCCACCACCTAGTTATAGTCCTACCCCTACCCATATTTTACTTTTAAGAGGACTGAATGAACCCCATAGGAAAAGAATCATTTTTAATATTGGTGGAACAAAATTTGAATCCTTTGTACAAAACTTTCAAAATGATCCGTCATCCTTACTATCAAGAATGTTGGCACCCGATTCACCATTTCAACTTTACATACAAGAACCACAACCGACATATTTTTTAGGCAGAGACCCACGACATTTTGTCCATATATTGAATTATTTGAGGTCCACCTGCTCCTCTGAGCTTTCCACATTTCCTCGTAACATTATTCATTTAAGAGAGTTGCAGAAAGAAGCTACATTTTACAAATTGGAACACTTATGTACATTACTTGAAAACAGATGCCTAGAAATTCTCCAGGGAACAGTAGATAGAGATATTATATAGTGTGGTATGAACATTTTAGATGAACAATATTGGATGAATGATGAACTTTACTTTAGATGAACAATATTGGATGGATGATGAACTTTACTTATTCAATCGTATATGGGTGTGATGTGAACATTGTCGACGAACAATATTGGATGGATGATGAACTTTACTTATTTAACCGTATATGGATGTGATACGAACATTTTCATGAACAATATTGGATGAATGATGATCTTTACTTATTTTCCAATCCACAATGTTCGTATCAAATCCATATATGGTTAAATAAGTAAAGTTTATCATCCATCCAATATTGTTCATCGAAAATGTTCGTATCACATCCATATACGGTCAATTCTGAACACAACTGACATTTAACATATGTGCTATGAAAATTTTCATTTTTGTGAACGAACATTGTTATTTAAGTGTTTAAGACTGATTGTGATATTTCATATTGTTATTAATGTTAATAATTGTTTTTTTTTTCTTTAGGATAACAATACAGGTATACATGATTCTTCATGCCAAATGAAAAGTTGTATTTGAGGACAAATATTTTTTTAAGTGGGGAGGGTGCAGTGTTGTGCCGTGCAGACAGGGAAGTTAAATCTCTGATTTTACTGTCACTTTTCTCTGGTTGTTTTGATCGCTAATTTTGGCATGCAGTTTACTTATTTCATGATGTGAATCAATAAATCAACTGTGGTGCTATTACCTGTAGTCTAATTAACTTGTGTATGTATGTAACAGTTATAATTCATTTACAATAGGTGCATTTCCCCATATTATTCTCCTGACATCGTATTATTTCTTAACTTTGCGCCATTTTCCTCGTGCTAAATCTAGGGCGCGTTGCAATCGTTGCTATATAAACAAGTTCTGGTGCAGAATCCGGGCTTCTTTCGCCATAAGCTTGTAGTGGAGCATACGTCACCTTTGATATTTTAGAGCACCAAATGACTCAGAGACAAGTAATGAACCAAACAGAGATGGTACGGAACTTGTAATTTATTAAGCAACACATTTCACCCAAAATTCGGGGGACATACATTTAATTTAATATAATTCTCGACTTGCAAGCGCAATCGGTATTTCACCAGATTTCTCCAAATCTCGGAAGTAGCACCAAAAATAGATTGTGCAATAATTTATTCATAGTTGTAATTTAATTTGAGTTTCCTTAAACTCAAATCAAAGTAAGAGTATTTTAATATTGGAATTACATTTCTTTTGAAAGCTTTTTATAAGGACCAAATATTTGGGAAGTTTACCAAATCTCCAAATCACCAAATCTCCAAATTACCAAATTAGGATATGCACCAAATAAATATTTATATTTGTTGTTATTGTTATAATGTGATATTCATTTCATTGGAATAATTTATTCTATTGTTGACATTTATTGCCTGACTGTATTTATTAAAGTTATCTCATTGAGTATCATCTCCATTGTGTTTTAGCATTAACCCACATTCTAAATTGTATCGAGCGCCCAACCAGGTTCGTTACAATATATAAATAGGAATTGAACAAACAAGATAACAAAACATACTGAAATAATAACGTTGTTTATTTCTTCTATAGATACCAGTCTTTAATGATACACTGGGCAAGGCAGAGAAAGGAGACAAGGGTGGCTATGGTGACTCCTCGTATATCAAACCAGAAATCTCCATTGAAACCCGTCAATTATGGCAACATGATCCAGTCCACAACTGATTCACAGAGATCCGATACACCAGATCTAGGTAGAGGTTACTTTAGAGATCCACACTTTCATGATTCAAAATGTGTATGTTTAATAACTTTCTAGTTGATCCCAGAATTGAACCCAAAGTAGCAGCTGTTAAACCTGAACAAATCACAACAAGCACCTCGTTGGATGGATCCACTTCTGGACATGGGTCAATGCCATCAAGTACAACTACTCTTCCAGTGCCATCACTCTCACTGAACGTGACTGCAATTCAAAGAGAGCGCTCCAGAGAAGTCATCGACACAATTGATTAAGGAACAGTGATAAATATATCTTTATTTCGCATATATTTACAAACAGGTTGTTCTATTGTAATCTATCTCTTTATATCCTACTTTACTATTATATCACATGTATTAATCATAAGTGATAAACGGAGTTAAGATAATATATATCTTAAATACTTACTTCAAGTTCATTTATTGGTAATTTATGAATCAAAATTTGTGAGATTCATCTTAAAGAGTGTTAATTGATTTCTGATAAAGATAGTTTCAATACAAAAGGAAGCAGATGCTCTGTGGTTGGTTTTAATCAAGGACCTATACATTGAACGGTGATAAATGACTGTATATATGCCATTTTGTTCATACAATAAGAAATGAGTGATGATGAAGGGTGATGCTAAATATAAAAATAAGGAGATGAGGTATGATTGCCAATGAGACAACTTTCCACCAAAGTTCAAATAACGTGGGTGTAAGCAATTATAGGCAACCGTACGGCCTTCAACAATGAGAAAAACCCATACCGTATAATCGGCTATAAAAGGCCCTGACATGAAAAATATGAAGTAGTTCAACTGAGAAAACTAAAGTTCATCATTTACATTATTGCCAAAAAAAATGAACTGTAAATATCCATATTATATATAAGTCATGTACGAAAGGTACAGAAGAGATGTAAAATATTTTATTTTCAGCCTGAACAAAGAGTTCAGACACCAGATCCAACTCTTAGTCGTATATCATTCAGGAACCGACAAATTACAGCACGTTCTATACCACAGATCAGAACCGCCTTTTGGAGCCAACGAAGAATGGTATATTCCGTATTATTCGGAAGCAGGCTTGCAGGTTTGGACGATTCGTGGCAGATCAGTTCAGTTCAATTTCATGCACATCAGTTTCATGCACATCATGAAGCTTTGAGATTTTAAAAAGACACTTTTATGTATATCATACACCTTTTATATTTGTGCAGCTTCATATTTATCACATGGTCGTATATTATCACTTGGCATCTATCAAGGTATTGATTCACATTCGATTCATATAACAAATCAGAAGAATATTCTTTCAAATTAGTCAAGACGACTCGAAACGAGCTAACATATTCTGCGATCTCATGGCAAGGCATACCTTAGTTTGGTTATGGTTATCTATTACACATTAAGTTGATGGTCTTCCAACTGATTCATTGAATAGACACAGCATATTCTTGGGCATGTAAATTACAAATTTGAAATTGCCGTGTATGAAAAAATATCGCCCTGATAGCAACCAGTGATCTTTTATACTCGTTTATGCAGTTTGTATCAATATTAACCTACCAAAAGGTAAGAACTACCACCCGAAAAATAGTAGCCCCGAGTTTCTCGAATCATGGCATTTTGTGACGTTACAGAAGAACTTATCAGTGATGTCACAATTCGAGAATTTACGATATCAAGGTGCAAGAAAACCCAATAATCTATACGTACCAAAATACTCAATATTTCAATCGATAAATCATTAATATGAATAATAAGCTAGAAGTTTTTACAAATTGCATCACGAGTCAACATAAACTTTGATTCGGGAAGATTTCCCCCACTAAAAGGCAGTGTTGTATTCTTTGTATAACTTGACAATAGTCTCAACTAAACTACCTACAAACAGTATAAATGAGTCGTGCTCAGTCATGTTAATAAAAGTTCACAAGAAATGTAACTGGTAATCACTACAAAATAAGTCTTGGGCTAGCCATGATTTCCCAGAATATATAATTATTCCGTGTAATTTTTTCGTTATAAAATTATAATTATTGCAGCAAAATTCAAGAGACTATCCTAAATTGAGGTAAATTATATGGCCTTCCAAATACCGTTTCGATTCCTAACATCACTGAAGAGACATTAATTGTCGAAATCCGGATATGGTTTACAAATTTTTGCACCTCATGTTTGCGGTATACCATCTTTTCCGCAAGTTTATTGTTTTCTGTTTAGTAATAAATTAATAATAAGATCCATTTTGTTACATCTGGTGATCCGTTTATTTGGCAATCGCCAATGGCAGTCAGCTGGGTTTAAGAACATCAGTTGTTCGACCTGCTAGTCAAATGCGTTTTGTTAAAATATACTTTTTCACTTTTTTTGGTCTTTTGGAAAATGTTGTTTGTGCTGTATTTAGACCTCTCTACCAAGAAATTTGTTTTGCATGCACACGTATAAAAATTGCGGTTTTTATCCAACGCAATCATAGGTTTAAACGTTGTTTTCAATTTAGACTTGTTTATATTTTTTCGTTTGGGCTTGTATTATATTTGCCTTCGGGCTTATATGATCCGTCCATCCTTTTTTGACTCTTTCAAAGTTCAAGAGTCTATCCTAAATTGAGGTAAATTATATTGCCTTCCAAATACTGTTTCGATTCCTAACATCACTGAAGAGACATTAATTGTCGAAATCCGGATATGGTGTACAAATTGTTGCACCTCATGTTTGCGGTACACCATCTTTTCCGCAAGTTTAGGCCTATTGTTTTCTGTTTGGTAATACATTAATAATAAGATCCATTTTATTACATCTGGTGATCCGTTTATTTGGCAATCGTCAATGGCAGTCAGCAGGGTTTAAGAACATCAGTTGTTCGACCTGCTAGTCAAATGCGTTTTGTTAAAATATACTTTTTCACTTTTTTGGTCTTTTGGAAAATGTTGTTTGTGCTGTATTTAGACCCCTCTATCAAGAAATTTGTTTTGCATGCACACGTATAAAAATTGCGGTTTTTATCCAACGCAATCATAGGTTTGAACGTTGTTTTCAATCTAGACTTGTTAATTATACTAAATGTTAGTATCGGACTTATCATACACTTGTAATGGCGATGGAATATGTTTTACAATTGAATTATCCCCCGTTTCTGAGGGGGAAAATCATCTTTAACAAGTTCCTTCGCCCATTCCAAGTACTGCATTACTATGTATGTCTGATATGTCCGACACTGCACTGTGCGTGGTTTTTGTGTATATGTTACTTTTACAATGTATTGTCTAGATTAGCAAAGGGCCAGCAATGCTCTCTATATAACACGTGTTTTTGTTGTTGTGTGTCTATGTTTGTACATATATTTTGTCCGAGATGTCGGGTGTTGGTAATTGGTGTGGTCTGTTGTATTGGGTTAAAACAACAGCATGCAGAAACAACGACTTTATTCGTTTGTCTTTATAACGATATCACTTATGATTATCTATGAGATATTAAGGACACTTTATGTCATACTATCGATTGATTGATTGATTGATTGTTGGTTGCTTAACGTCCATCGGTTATACTTTGACATATTATGTTGGAAAGACGACACACTGTGTTGAAATTCGACATATTCAGGCGAAATAACGAAATAGTATTAGCTTTGCATTACTGTGAACTACATATTTTCTTTCTATGCTGATTTATTTACATGTTATTTTTTTTTTACACCTTTTGTCATTCAGTCTTATATTTAATATTATAACTTATATACATACATCGTGTAGGGCACGTTTTACAATTATATTCTATAAGCAAAAAGTAAAATCACAAAAATACTGAACTCCGAGGAAAATTCAAAAAGGAAAGTCCCTAATCAAATGGCAAAATCAAAAGCTCAAACACATCAAACGAATGGATAACAACTGTCATATTCCTGACTTGGTACAGACATTTTCTTATGTAGAAAATGGTGGATTGAACCTGGTTTTATAGCTAGCTAAACCTCTCACTTGTATGACAGTCGCATCAAATTCCATTATATTGACAACGATGCGTGAACAAAACAAACAGACACAATAGGTAAATATGTCAATTGACTCTGAGATAAAAAAAAAAATTCAGATATATGAAATGATAGGAAATAACAAAATATAAAAAAAGAGGACGGTGCTGCTCCCCCTGTTTTTTTTTTTGTTTTTTTTTTTTTTAAATAGTTAACACATAGAGTTCGCCTAACTTTTCATTCTTGTTGAATTTAACACGCACGAGATTGAAATTCATTTTTTAAAACATTCTTTAAGTTTGATCAGATCAGAATATAACTATTACGTCTGGTATGTTTTTGTATTGTCATTAATATGGATATTATTACGAATAAAAAAATTATAATATTTTAAACGCAAATTTGTTGAACAGATATGAAAGTTACCCCTTTTTTACCTACACTTAATTTTTATAATATATTTTAGACATTTATTTATTTTCCATGCAATATATTCTTTTTATTTTGAAGTACATAATTACAAGGTTGTTTTCTCAAATTTTTCCACGAAAGTATTAAATTTTTAACAAAAACATCCGCTCAGTAGCCAATACTTTGGTAACTTTCCTTTAAATTATGTTATTTTACTAAAAGCAACAAGGCAAAGGTACCCATAGGCGGTTTCGGGTGTTTTGTTTTGGGCTTTTTTTGTGCTTTCATACGTTTTATATATTTTTTGCTTTCCAAACTTTTATTTTTGAGCGCACCTGATTAAGATTACCCAAGAAACAGGTGTCGTTCACACTGACATTGATATCATACGTTTTTAATACTACCACTGTGTAGGTACTGATGCTACAATCCCAAAAGGTACCATCCGTAGTCAGTGGCTACCTAACGTTTTATTTTTTCGAGCTTAGTAGCATTCGATTTTATTCATTATAAGGTTATTCAAAAGAAAAAAAACCAAAAAAACAGCAAATAACAAACACCCCAAAAAAAAAAAAAACCCCAGAAAAACCAAAAACAAAACAGTACAATACAATAAAGTATTTTATAAATTTTCTTTATTTAAATGATATTTCAACCTTGTTGTAAATCTAATTTTTACATTATATATTTGTATAACCCCGATCGACAAAATCGGTGGAATATATGAATCCTCAAGACCGTCCGTCCGTCCGTCCGTCACAGATTTTGGTTTTCAGATTAGAACTGCTTCTTGAAATAAATTAAAATTTTAATGTGCCACTAAATACGGGTTAAGTTTGATTTTCGTTATTTATACTTTTACCGTTCCAGAGGTTAATAGTACTGGATTGTCGGAAAAAGTTTGTGGTTTCCGGATAATAAATGGAGAACCCCTTTTTAAATTGATTGAAATTTTAATGGACTGTTTTTGGACCACTATACAAAATCATCATCTCTCATGTGCTGCGGTTGAGGGTATCAGTGATCAGTAGATCACCTGTCTAGTTATATTTTATATCATACTATATACTATACTGTTGTCTGATTTTTGGTCGGGTTGTTGTCTCTTTGACATATTCCCCATTTCCATTCTCAATTTTATATGTACTGCTATATAATGTAACTATATAGTGGTCACCTTGTAGGTAGCTGCACTGTGCAGGTGTTTTATTGTGTGTTTTACTCCTATGCCACTTGGTCTAGATATCCTAAAGGGCAGGTTTTTGTGTATTTCTGTGCTCACCAAATCAGGCTATCTGGACCATGTTTAAAAAAATGTATATAATGAGATGTGGGGTGTACGTCAATTTTCAGTGAATTTTGATTTTTACATAATAAACACATATATAACAGAATATAAAAAAAAAACAAAAGATTAGTTTTTTTTTTTTAATTTCGTTGGTATATCTATAATGGGACTATTTACATGAATATATTGCTTTATTTTTCAATTTTTTTAATACATGTATATGAGTAATATACTTTAACTAATTATAACATATTTTGATATATATATTTTAGTTTATTTTTACTTTTACACGTGTACATAACAGATTTAATACTATATTTTATACGTTTGTGCAATATAATTTGATTTTTCAACTAACATATTTTTAAAGCTTTTTTATAATTATATTTACATGAGCAATTTTTACTTTTATTTTTACTTTACACTTTCACATTACTTAAATATTATATTGTTTCTATATATTATTATTCACCTGTTCTTATATTGTTTATTGAATTAAATGTGTGTATAAAAACGTGGTATGATTGCAAATTATACAGTTATCCACCAAAGACCATGGGGGATGTAAACTACTATACGGCACCGTACGGCCTTCAACAATGAGGTTTTTTATTGACAATTTTCATATAAATTTAATTTTTGTAATGAATATTCTGTTGCATAATATTCATTATGTGTATGGACATGTTAGATAATTACTTGTAACGAGTAACCCGACGGGTGCAACATATGGAGCAGGAGGCAGAAGGAGAAAGGTTCACCGAAGCAGAAGGGTTCACCTCTAGTTTTAGGTGCAGTTCATGTTTTTCGATGTTAAGTCTTCGGTTTGAGTGTTGTGTGGCCTTTCATTTTTTTTCTTATTTTGGTCACGGTGTTGTTTGGTTTAGTTTTTGTTCTCAATAGCTTCTTGATATCTTCTCCCCATGTGAACAAAACTCAATACCATATAGTAAGCTATAAAAGAGAGCGAAAACTGACGGCAAGATTTGTTGAATTTATGAAATTTACTAGCCGCTCTATTTGTACTTAAAAGTCATCAGATCTATCAGTATATTTTTCAAATAATGTTGCTGTTTGTTGTATTGTTAGCACATTGTTATTTATACGATATACACTAATAGACTTGTAGCGGGTTAAATTTATTTATTTTAAAAGTACTCACAATTTTGTTGGTAATTCTTTTTATACCCCCGCTTTAAAAAAGGGGGTATACTGTTTTACCTCTGTCTGTCCATCCGTCCGTCAGTCCGTCCGTCCGTCCCATGAATATTTTACGTCGCATCTTTCGCAGGAACTACATTACATGGATTTCTGAAATTTGGTTTCACGGTTTATATGAGTCAGCTATACCGTGTAATGAGTTTTCGGATTCATCACTTAACAACTTCCTGTTTATCTTATACTTTTAGCGGGGCGGGGTATCATAAGTGAGCAGTAGCTCACAGATTCACTTATTCTTATTAATATACTTCCATGTAAATATTTCATTTCGTGATACATATAAGACACCAACCATTCATAGTTTGTAGGGGGTTTGTGTTTTTTTAAATAAATCATTTGATTCTTAATTTCTTGAAAGAAAATAATTGTTTTAATATAGAAAAGTAAATATTTTGTTAAATTCCAGCATTTATTTGTTCCTGTATGTTATTGAAAAATTACTGTTTGATTATTCAATGTTGGAAAAAATCATTGTTCTAAGAAAAAATTCGTAAGGGTTCCGCGGAACCCAGTGTCTCGCCTACTTTTGCTGTTAATCGCAGGCTCAACAAAAACGAGGAAAAAAATCAATAAAAATATTCCTTTAGATACTATCTTTTGATTGTAAGAAGCTTCTGTCAAAGTTTGGTATAAATCCAGGATAGTTTATGAATCTAATAAATGTTTTAAAAACTTTAACTGCAGACTGTATGTAATGTTAACTGGAAGAAAAACTAAGTCCATTTATAAGTAAAATACGGATAAACAGGTACAAAATTTTAACAAAATTTCCTTCTAGATACTAGCTTTTGATCATAAACAAGCTTTGGTACAAATCCAGGATAGTTTAAGAAAGTTATTAAAATTTTAAAAACTTTAACCACAGAGTGAATGTATTGTTTCCTGGCAGAAAAACTAAGTCCATTTATAAGTAAAATACGGAAAAAATGAAATTTTTTTTTAACAAATTTACTTCTAGATACTATCTTATGATCATAAACATATATTTTGTTATAAAACATAAAGGTGGTGATTTCCCTTTATTCAATGCTTTGTACCGTAATGTACTTTCCCTTGTTCTTCTCATTGTTGTCGTTATTATTGGATCAATTTCGTCTGCACCAAAACCCCGTTTCCTTGTTTTCTTTCTCTCATCACGAGACTTGATGTGTCTGTTTTTCTTATACATTATCTTTAGTTTCTCGCGTTGATTTGTTTACGTTTAGTAGTAAATTCAAATTGACCTTTTACAGGCAATTATAAATAAGATGGATTCTATCTTTCTGATCACTGTCTCTGTTGGAGAGATAAGTGTTGTAGTAGTTGTTACAATAATTAAACTCTATTGGAGAGATTAATATGTATTTAATTTGCCTGGATAATTAATCCCTATTGGAGAGATTAATGTGTAATAATATGCGAAACATTAAATCTCTATTGGAGAGAGTTATGCATGCATATTTGTTGCTGTTAACAGTAACGGCTTTAAAAGTATTCTGAAGGAAATATTTTTAAGAGACGGAATGCCAATGAAACCGTCATGCGCACACACTCTGAATTCTAATTGGTTATTAATGTTCGGCGTCATATTGAATCCCCAAATATATTTGTTAGAGCTATAAATTTGTCCTTGCTGCCATGCAAGGTGGTCATTTGTACTTAAATATTATCTAAGTGAATGACAGACAAGAAACAGAAAGATGATTCACCAAATTTAGGGAACCCCAGTATTTTTCTCGTTTAATTACAAAGGCTACTTAGGTGCTTCAAGTGCAAGTTAACCCTTTCTCCTAGTGAACTAATGCATTTATATAGCAGATTTGATATATATGAATTTTAATCTCAGGGGTTATACTAAGATTATTCGGAGATCACCAAGCGCAAAGCAAGGCAATACGTAGGTAGGAGTTGGTTGACCGTTATGGAATAACCGTTTCACAAATGATATCGGATATGTTCCTTAAGTCGTAACTACAATACCTTTCCCTTTTCACGAATGTGACTTACCGACTTAGACTATTTACCGGATTTGTAATAACATAAGCAACACGACGGGTGCCACATGTGGAGCAGGATCTGCTTACCCTTCCGGAGCACCTGAGATCACCCCAGTTTTGGTGGGGTTCGTGTTGCTTAGTCTTTAGTTTTCTATGTTGTGTCATTTGTACTATTATTTGTCTGTTGTCTTTTTATTTTTGGCCATGGCGTTGTCAGTTTGTTTTCGATCTATGAGTTTGACTGTCCCTCTGGTATCTTTCGTCCCTCTTTCAGGAGCTACGTGGGTGAAGCAGAGGCTTCGTGCATACAATGTTTAAATAAAAACGAGTTCTTAACCAATCCAAACATCTCAATACAATTCCTAAGATACAATTCTCCTTTTCTTGTAACAGCATATATCTTCAGAGATGTTGAAATATAAACGAGTCCTTAAGCAATCCAAACATCTCAATATTATCTCTAGGACATAATCTTCTATTTTTGTAACAGTATATATCTTCAGAGAATCAAAGTAAGATCTCATTATCTCATTCTTTAATACATACATTGTATATTTTCATATTCTTAAATATTTGAAGTAGTCGGTCAATATTACTATTAGTTTCGCTTTGAACAAAACTATGTAGGCAAATACCTATTTTATTATTACTTCAATAATTCAATAATACACGAATAGATGTATTGGTAAGAAATAATTGATTTGATGATGTAGTTTCACCTGGTGTTTCGGTTTAGGTTTATATTACCTAGGCATTATCCTCATCAGGTACCCTAGCCTTACAGCAACATGATGAAAATAAACGAAAATTCTGGGGCACGACACTCGGTGAATCATCCTTCTGTTTTCTTTATATTAAACTGCAAATATTGTGATATAGCTTAATCTGCTACCCAATGTGAGCTCAACAAAGGCACGTAGATAAGAGAATCACCCAATGTGAACTCAAAAATGGCACGTCGTTTTAATAGAAATGCTAAAAAGCAAAAATTCCGATTCTACAATAAAAAAGAACGGAATGAATATAATATGCAGCAAAGAACTGCACATGCGAAAAAGCATGTAGTTAATCTATCAAAACTGCAGATTATCAAATCAGGAATATATCCTGTTGGCGAAAGGCTTGAAATTTATACCAACACCATCAAGAAAAAATGATAAAAATGTCTATACTAAAAGACTACAATGGATTTGCTAGAAAACTACGATATCGGTATATGTTCAGTCAAGAAAAAACTGACCTTCATCCATTTCGTAACAATACAGGATATAAACCTGCCTCTACGTGCCATACGTTGGAAAACTATATAGATTTAACAAAGCTTGAATTGTCTTTTCTACCAATAGAAAAAAAAAGTTAAAAACAATCTTACTAAGGGCGAAAGAATAGCGCTACGCAATTTGAAAAATGATGAAACAATAGTAATAAAAAAGGCAGATAAAAATTTAAATTGTGTTATTTTAGACAGGCTAGACTACATAACAGAAGTCACAAGACAGCTAAATACTCAACATTACTGCCAATTAGATTCATTTAACATGGCAGAATTGAAAACCCAGGTCATTGAGTATGTTAAGTCATTATACGACCAAGGCATAATCGACAATATATCATTTAAATTTTTATCATATGGTCAAAAATTAAGAGATGCACGTTTCGGGAGAATTTATATTCTCCCAAAAATTCACCGTCTTGAAACGGAGACTTTCAAACAAATACAACATGATGGATTAAATGAATTAAATATAATTTCACCTGGCAGACCAATTATATCACAGTGTGGTTCTGTAACTGAACTTATAGGTCATTACGTTGACTATTTTCTTATCCCAATAGTTCAAAATCAGTCTACATATATAAAAGATACTACATCGTTCATTAATATCATTGAGACATTAAAACCTATAGCAAATAGCCTTTTGGCTTCGTATGATATAACACAGATGTTTACTAATCTACCTCAAGAAGCTTTATTAAGTGCTGTTGAACGAGTGGTGCTGTGGGGACAATTTGTTCTCAAGATTTCAGAAATTAAAAAGAAAATTTCTTCAAATATTTTTTTTTTCAGACCTGTATCAAGTGCGAATATTATGTCCATTTTTGCCCCAACTGTTCAGGGTTGGACCTCTGCGGTCGTATCCAGTTGCGCTCGGCGAAGCAATTTATTATAATCGTAAAAATGGAAGCCATTGTAATGATGACGCACTGTCAATTTAGGTCTTGAAAACCGATAGATTTATCCACTGTAGTGACAGATCATCATTACGATCCTTATATGCCCGTTGTATCTTAAAAGACAAATGTATTTACTAGCCATTGAGCATCATTTAATGTAATTTTATGCATTTGGTCAACTTAAAACTTGTCTGATCGGTTGTCAGGGGAATTTTCGAAAGTTCAAAATATTTTAAAAATTCTAATTAAATATTTCGTGGAAGGGCAGACAAAAAAATTTCAGAGGTTGAAGACTAATCACCCTAGACAATACACACACAAAAATGAAGTTTTTTTGAAGTTATGCATTTTTAAGATCCACTCGAAAAGTCTGTCGTCAAGTACTTTTAGTAAAAATTTGTTATTCGAACACACCTACTCTGTTGTTATGACTCATTAGAAAGGTATTTCATTGACCAATATTTTATTTTCTCGTACTGTTGATTATCATTATTATTATTATATCAACCTAGAGCCTAAATATATAAAAATAATACAATCTGAAGCGAGATGATGTATCAAATATTTTTCTTTTATACGTTTTCAAGACAGAATAGTCAACTCAAACACGCCTGAACATAAAAAGGTGTACTCGAATTTGTCTTTTTGATGAATTTATTGCCAATTTTTGGATTTTTCCCCAAAAAACTTTCACCAGGGGCAGAGATGCAAATTAATGCTTTAAAAATATCAGTCTATTATTTTTTTTTGATTTTTTTCGGCGGAATTTATGCTTATGCACAAAAAAAAGATCCAGATGTATTTGCACCTATCACAATCGACTGTTTTGTGAAAATTTGTCCATAATTTTAAAATTTACAAATATCTCGAAGCTCCATACCATAATTTAAGTAAAAACACATACATAAGACGTATAAAATCTTAAATTAGGCAAATTCATTAAACTTTTAAAGCCCATAGAAACAGATGTAAACAATTTAAATTTACAAACTTGGCCTTTTTTACCTTCTCTAACAAAGAGTTTCATTTCTTTTGTTTAATTTCAACTGGGTTTCCGCCTGTAATGGACTATATTGAGACAATAACGACATGAATTTGCTCGAAACAGCTCTAAATATTCACTTTTCAAACATGTTCATAGTAGTTTCTTAGCTGACCCGAGTTAATGTGGGTAGCCTATGGTTTTGTGTTCATATAATGCCTACCGAGTAGGCCGTTAGTTTTCTTGTTTGAATTGTTTCACATTTTCATGCCGGGGCTTTTTAAAGCTGACTATACGGTGAGGCTTTTTTTGTGTTTAAAGCTGTACGGTGACCTTTAATTGCGTTTATCTTCGTCATTTGAACTATGGTTGATAGTTGTCTCATTTACAATCATACTAATGTCTTTATTTTTATATTATCCCATTTACTTTATAATATTTTCACATTTTGTCATGTCGGGGCTTTTTGAATAATTAAAACTATGTTCAAGATGTGTTTCCTACATGAATTGTAGGACTCATGTCGGACAAAGATGCAAATTATTTTTTTAATCAGATTTATCCGAACATTTGCATTCTAAAAGTCATTTACTAGAATACTTTTTCTATCCAAGTTCCGTAACAATTGATAAAGGTTTGGTAGATATTTTATTGCTTTTTTACGAGTAACCAGCTTTATAAACTTTGATGATTAATATCATTGCTTTCGAAAAAAAACCTTGGCTATACCACTGAACTTGACAGCGTAGTCGTGAACGGCGGGAGTGATTTCACGACGTTGTTGCGATTAAAACTTTTTTTCAACGTAGTTTAGCGCCTTATTGGCAAAGTCCAGTTTGCCATTAAAAATCAAGGTTTATTGCTTTTATTGAAAAAACAAGCACATGGACCCCCAGTTTTTTCTTTTGCAATCAATCAAGTAATGTTTAAAGAACGCTCCGCCAAAATTTTATGAAAAAATCAACGATCGATTTTTTTCTGCACTTCGGAATAGATACAAAAATATTGTCAATTTCTTTATTTCACTAATAGTAATATGAATTCAGAAAATAATAATTTGGTTTAACCTTAAATTTGTTACAGCATGTTGATGCCATGGATCAAGGGAACATTTTATAAAAACCAGGTTAAGTTATGACTGTTCGTTCAAAAGTATTGTTACTTTCGTTAAAAGTCCTTATTTATGAAATTTCAGGGTTTTCCTTCAAATATGGAAAGTTCGAACCAAATTATCTCAAAAGTAAGTCATGAAGGTATATTTTTCTTTGCATATTTCAAAAGTACACATTGAAATTGACCTTCTACCAAAATTTGAAGAAAAATCAACGAGGATCTCTACTGTATCCTATGCCCTTAACAAGTTTTGTTCATTTATAACTCCATTTTGTTTCCATACAAGGATAGCCTTGAACTTTGATTATACAAATTTACATAAAATGAAGTTTTGATAGACTTGTCGGTATTGAAAACTTAAACGATAAGTAAAGAAGGAAAAACTTAATTTCATTGAATTTAGTCCCACTGGCTTTTTAGTCAGTAGTTGACATTTTCAAATCAGACTAATGGTATCTATGACATTTTGTTTTACATAAAATGTGTTCGTATAAACTTTTTAAAAGTATATTCGTATCAGTATCCTGTCAACGTTTCTTGGCGTTATTTGACGTTCGGAATGTGCCAAGTACCATATCGTATAAAACGGCAACAGTTCATGTGTGCTAACTTACATAAATGTATTAATAACAGAAAAAATGGACAAAAACTGAATGTAAAGTAGATTTTTAAAGTCATTCGAATGTTTAAGATGTAAATAGCTCAGATAACCAAAAAGAGAGGCGAAAGATACCAAAGGGACATTCAAACTCATAAGTAGAAAATAAACTGAGAACGCCATGTCTAAAAAAAGAAAAAGAACAACAGATAAACAACAGTACACAAAACACAACATAGGAAACTAAAGACTGAGCAACACGAACCCAACCAAAAACTAAGGGATCAAGCATCATCATCAACAACTTCTGGCATGTGCGTATTGATATAATGACACTGGTCTGATGCTTGACATTGACAAAGCTTAGTACAAGACAAATTATCTTCAAAACGCACAACCCTTACTGAACACTGATTTTCCTTTGCACATGCACACCAAACCTTGAAGGAAGTCAAATGACATTTGACCTTCAAACAAGAACGGTTCAAGACAAAAATTTCCTTCTTCCCAACCAAAATTGTAAAAGCGACCCAATAACCGACTTGACTATATGCGCATTCATCAGTCTTTTCAACAGAGATCTCAACACGCGTAGTTTAAATTATGCTTTACAAGGCGGAAGTTGGACTTAGACCGAATTAGACTTATTACTTGGTTTGTACTAACACGAGCAACACGACGGGTGCCACATGTGGAGCAGGATCTGCTTACCCTTTCAAAGAACCTGAGATCACCCCCAGTTTTTGGTGGGGTTGTGTTTTGTGTACTATTGTTTGTCTGATGGTCTTTTTCTTTTTTAGCCATGGCGTTGTCAGTTTATTTTCGACTTATGAGTTTGAAAGTCCCTTTGGTATCTTTTGCCTCTCTTTTGCAGCCGTTTACATTTCACACGGATCCTGTTCAGAATTTTATGGCAACGTTTAGACTTTTTCTTCGTATCATGCCGCCTTGCTATCACACTGACGTCGAATAAATCATCTATATCTTAAGGTGATATATAAGATAAGTCATTGAATTGATATTGGGATAAGTCATTGAATTGATCTGTTATAACTCATTGAATTGTTCGGGTGTTTCTTTCAGTGCCTTTAGTAAGGATTTGTTGCCTAAACTAAACAAAGATGATGTAGTGTCATATCCTGTAATAACATGTGTAGTTGGTAGGAACGAACATAGAACTTAATTCATTGACTTACACAACTCCTGAAGAGGAATGTAACGCCGACAATACTTAGAAACTATTTCTGTATCAAACTACAATGCAGATACATATATGAGTCATTTGTGCGAAAGCTTTAATGGCATCATCAATAGTAACTACATTAACGGTACCAACTTTACTGCACCAGATGCGATAGATATGGAGCTGCTGAATACTATGTTGGATTTACCCTTGCTTTGTTGTAGTTGTTTAATAATTAAATCGCCGTAACGGTAATGATTCTACAACCTATTTTGCAATGTATCCGTTGTGTATTTGTCAGTATGCTCCTTTGGAAGCAAGGCTAGCACATTTTAAAGTAATGTCGACTTGAAGGCCTCATGCTTAACCTAATTAATTAAGAATTTATTTCTGATATCAAATTCACAAATTCAGTATTCTGGTTTAAAGATTTGCTTTCTGATTTCTCTTTTTGTGTATTTTCAATGGATACTTCGTAAGTTAAACAGGGCGAATGGTAAAGTGCATTATTATAAAACAAAAATATGTAAAATCGTTGATTCAATTTCATAATTTATTTTTCATTCTGTTTTGTGATTCAACTGTGTGCAGTCTTGTGTCTTTTCTGTTGGTCTTACAAAATATGCAGGAATACCAATCAGATCGGGTTGTTATTCTAGATATGCTTACAACCGTTTCCATTCATTCTTGTTTATAACGAGTAATATTGTGTTTACTTGGGTATAATTTATGGTATTTACCTTTTCTTCCGAAATAATATGATTGACAGAAAAAAAATATTCTTCAATCTTCTTAATAATCTCATATTGTCGTACTTCAGTACCTTCAATAAAACTTACTTTGCCATCGCCAGTGAAACGGTAGAATTTTCCCGGACTTTCAGTTTGACAAATATTACAGTTCTGACAATTTAATAAAAGAAGTTTTGGCTCACTTGACGCTAGTTGGAGGAATTTTAAAGGACTAATGAACTGTTACACTTTCCAGAAATATTTCACAAAAGATCCGAAATATTTTTTAAACGCAAATTTAAACACAATGTAAACAATGATAGAAAACAACAATAATAACCTCTCTTGTCGTTTAAAATAGCAAAAACAATGAAATTAACAAAAAACCTACTTAAGCAATGCGTTAAGACCACTAAACCAATTTAAAATAAACATTTTCAATTTGAAAGTCAAATAGGATTTTGGCTTCAGAGTGATAGAACTGATCGGGTTGAGGATTAAATGGAAATAAAAGTTTCGGACCACAATTCCGGATTTAAATGCATCCTGTGACGGATTGGTGTGTCATATTCATTATATAAATATTATATAAATTTCTCCAAAATAGAATTAAAACTGTTTCAAATGGAAGTGTTATTGAATCAACTATGTTTCAAAGTGTATTTATATGCAAAATAAATACAAATGAAGAACAACAACTATTGTCTTATCATGAACGGAAACAGGTAGATGTGGTGTTAACCACAACTACTAAAATAAAAACGTTCACAAAATTTTATTGGTAAACATATGAAAACAAAATCATTGTCGCTTTTTGATCATTAATGTTTTATTCTTGTATGTTCAAATATAGTCTGTTTGTGGTGATTCGTAGTAAAAATAATCATTTTAGTAAATCAGCGATTTTGTTTAATAAACTGCATAACGCTAAATAAGGCAATTTTACGGAAATTAGACCATACAATTTTTGTACGGCATGTTTAAAATATAAGTTAGATATTTATTCTTTTATTTAAAAATATTTCCAGGTGTGTGTTCTTTGGGTACATTAAACTCCTTAACTAAGCGTCTTTTCAGATTTCGCCGTTCCACTAATTGTAATCATTTATTAATAACAATAAAAAGAAGATGTGGTATGATTGCCAATGAGACAACTGTCCACAAGAGACCAAAATGACACAGAAATTAACAACTATAGGTCACCGTACGGCCTTCAACAATGAGCAAAGCCCATACCGCATAGTCAGCTATAAAAGGCCCCGAAATGACAATGTAAAACAATTCAAACGAGAAAACTAACGGCCTTATTTATGTACAAAAAATGAACGAAAAACAAATATGTAACACATAAACAAACGACAACCACTGAACCACAGGCTCCTGACTTGGGACAAGTTTATGTTTAATTCATTATATTAATAACATTTTTTTTCATATCAAATATGAAATATTTTCGAAGAACTTCTAAAAGCTAAAATGACAATTAAAGGTTTATATTTTTATCCTTCATGTACGTAAAAGACGTTCTTATGAATAGTGGTGAGGTATTACAGGATTAATATGACAATTTAACATACAAAGATATGATGTCAAGTTTGTCCAACTAACATTACTGATACTATGATATCTTACTAACAATTATTGTTTAATCATGTTATCATGTTTATTATTAATATAATAAAATAATTTGTTTTATTGTACTTTTCTTTTAACACATAAATTGTCATATAAATAATTCATTTGTAATATGGTTTGATTCAGTCATTAAATAAGTTCTTTTGATATAGTACCAATGTTTTAAACATTGACAAGGGTATTTGTCTGTGATATCAATGTTGAATTCTTTGTGATATATTTGTTGTTCATGAAATATTGAATACCCAATTATTTACTGATAGATAGAATATTGTTTATTCATTATTGTTTTAGGTTCTTAAAACGTGAGTAAATAATAAATTATAGAAATATATTGAATTTTTGTGTTATTTTTTTGTAAGTCCATTAAACATCAATGTATATATAATGATATACACTGGAAGAACTGGTAGGCATAATTTCTTTAAGGATAGTCTTCATTTTTATGAATATTTATGAAATTTTTAAAACATGCTGTTTTGATCATTGGATAATTATAGTAAATTCTATAAACTATATAGAGATAAGAAGATGTGGTGTGAGTGCCAATGAGACAACTCTCCATCCAAGTCACAATGTGTAAAAAGTAAACAATTATAGGTCAAAGTAAGGCATTCAACACGGAGCCTTGGCTCACACCGAACAGCAAGCTATAAAGGGCCCCAAAATGACTAGTGTAAAACAATTCAAACAGGAAAACCAACGGTCTAATCTATATAAAAAACGAGAAACAAGAAACAATTAAGAACCACATCAACAAACGACAACCACTGAACAACAGGTTCTTGACTTCGGACAGGTGCAAACAAATGACGTGGGTTTTAACGTTTTAACAGCCGCCAAACTTCACCCTAACCCGAAATAATAGTGTAACATTACACCATAGAAAGACACACTATAAAATATCAATTGAAATGGCTTAACTCAATCAAAAAGACATATTAACAAAAACAAGTAAACATACACTGAACGAATAAATTTGACCTATGACACAATATCAATAAAATAGTAAATAAAAAAGGGTGAATGTAAAACAATGTCAAAAAGACAACTATATCCTTGGACAAAATGGCGTTAAAAAAATAACGTAAACAGGTAAATTTAAATATAATAATTTTGTTGTTAGGAGTACGGAAATATTTTTTACAAAATAAATAAATTTGTTGTTCATAGTACGAGAACAAAAGGGAAAATTTATCGTCATAGTAAATACTTGATACTATATATCAAAGGTGGTACATATTAAAAATAGTGAGACGATATAACAAAAAAAAAAGTTAACATTGTTGCATAACAAATTGCGTCAACAGGTCAAATTTACACGAAAGTACGATTTGAGAGTACTCGCAGTTACTGAAAGCTAGTTAAAAGCCAAAAACAATTAATAATAAAAAAATCATGCATCAGAGACTAAAATCAACTAAAACACATCCCAGGGATTTAGTGTTTTAATGCCATGGACAGTCAAAGAAGACATGACTTGTGCAATGTCCATTCTCACTAATTTATGGAAGAGTATCATGCACTCCTCATGCACCTGTTTATTACATTTTCTTCAAAGAATTTACTTGTCCCTTAAGACTTTAGGGTTAGAGATCTTGTTCATTTTATATAAAGAAATAAGGAGATATTGCATGATTGCCAATAAGACAAATATCAATTATAAAACAGGAAAACTAGCATGTAAACAACTTCATGTCACTTGTAGTTCAGCCTTTAACGATGTGCAATTTCCATACTACATGGTAAGCAAAAGCCTTATACGTAATTTAGTCCAATTGTATGTGATAAGGAAACATTCGAATGTCTTACTTTTCAAAGACATAATAATGTGAGGAGAGCTTGATGTCCGTGAAAATACAGTATTATTTAATACCCTGAACTTTTTGAAACACACCTGGGCTCATCCCTTTGCGTCCGTCGTCCAGTGTAAACTTTTTCAAACATCTTCACCTCTGAAATCACTGGATCAATATCAACCAAACTTGGACTGAATGCTCCTTAAAGTATCTAATTTAAAGTTTGTGTTTTTTAGTCTTGTCTATCTAGAAACATAACCCCAATGGATGAAAATAGAGCAATGGAGTAAAATGTACTTTTTGGCTTCTATCTAAAGTACTTTAGCAGTTAGAGCAAATCTTAAATGGGCTTAAAAATGATCAGCAGGTCAAGTTAAATCCTACAGAATTTTCAAAAATCGGATAACCCATTTTGGAGTTATTGCCCCTAAAATGTCAATTTTAGAAAATTTCCAGAGTTTTGGCTTCTATCTTAAAAACTTAATGAATTTATATCAAATCTTACATGGATAAAAATTATTAGCAAGTCAAGGTTAATCTCTTGCAGAATAAGTCAACTTGGTGGAAATCATCAAATGACCCCTTGTAGGAGTTATTCTCTTTAAATGATGATTTTTATCCTTGTTTCATTTTTTTTAGGAAACTATACTTCATAAAGAGATTCGTTTGATAGTAAAAACGTTCATCGATATGGATGAATCCTGAGTTGACCCCTTATAGGAGTTATTGCCCTAATGAAAGACTAATTATACTCATTCATGTTTGCGTTTTTACAGTTCTTTTAATCTATAATAGATAATTTGAATATCCGTTTCGTATCTTGCGCCTCTCTTATAAAGCAAAAGTGTTCAACAAAATAAAATCTACAAATGAGTCAATTGCCTAAAATTGTCAATTTACTGCTAAGAGAAGTTATTACCCTTGAAAGATGGTTTTTTTATCCTTTTTTTTTATTTTTGTAGGAAATATTACAGATGGAGAGATATTGTAATTAGCAAAGAAAGCACATTCAGCTCTACATATAAGTCAGCATGGCTGAAATGGTCAACTGACTCGTTTTAGTATTGCCACTGAATGACCATTTGTATCCACTTTATGGATATTTTTCTCAAAGATAAACAGAGAGCAACTGTATATAGGACAAATGTTCAGCACAATAGGGTATACAAATCAGTCATCATGTCTGAAATTGCCAACTGACTCATAATAGAAATGAACATGCATCGAAATAAAAAAGAAGTTATAAGGGTCAATCGTATAGGTATAGACAAATTGGAGGAAAATTGTCATTTCACGATGAATAAAAAATGAGAAAATAGCTTACACATTGCTTTTTTACCTAATTGCACAAAACACAGTGAATAATGACCCTTAAGAACAGAATAATGTGAAATGAAAATGTTGCACGGAAATTACCTTACTAAGTACTTTGTTAATGGGTGCCTTTACTTATAATCTTTGTTTTATCTATATTTATCAACTAGTGTCCCGTTAACTGATGCAGCCTCAATCTAATAGATTTACCTTTATTGTGATATAAAGGTATTTAACAATTAATTTATTTTATTGGGTTGTCTTAGTGAATAATCAACACCCTTGGGTAGTGCTCCACTATTTATGGAGGAAAGTACAAGACAACTGAATTGTACTAATTACGTTAGTTTATCTCCCCTCACTCATATTCCCCTTGGTTTTTTTTTATTGTTTTTTTTTAAGAAGATAATATGCATGAAGAATCAATCAAAGAGCTAGCGTCAGATTCATCTTCTTCTTGTGTCGACGATGTTTACCACTTTCTGATACAAAAGAGGTACATGAAAGAAAAATTCTCTTGCCTCTCCATTTGACATTTTATTAATGACAGGAAAAGTAAAAAGCTCTCAGACTTACAAAACAAATATATTAATGTATTACAGCCATATCTTCATTTTGATGCAGTTCATGAAAAAAAATGCTGATAAAGTTCAACTTCAGCGCTTTTATAATGATTATATGAAACCAGTGCTAGAAAATATACAAGAGCCTGTAATAGTAAGGACACACTAGAAGAATAGAAAGATCATAAAGAAGACAAAGAATAAATAAAAAAATAACAGCATATAGGTACATGTACATTGTATAAACGTCTTCCAGTTAGTTCTCTAGACATTGGTCTACCGTCTAGTGCAATTTGCTTTGATTAAATGAGGCCACATCAATTTTTTTTTTATCTAATTGCATCCCCTTTCTCCAAACTCCAAAGGTCTGCTCCAAAATGGGTAAGAACTATCAGGGTTCATGTAAACATGGTAAAGGAGTGTATATGCGTCGTGGATACATGAATGTCTGTCTGGACGTGCGATTTAATAAATCATATTTAAATCTACGAGATCCGTAAATAATATAACCGTAAAATTAAGGATGTGCCGTCCCGTTTGTAATAAGTCTTCAAACCAGATCTTTGTATCTATGGAAGAATTAAAGTAAAAATTGTAAGTACAACATGTACATGTAATTTGTTGTTACGAAATCCTTGACTCAAAAATTTACCAGTAATACATAGATTACGTTCATCCAAAACGTCACCACAGACATGGTTATAGTGAATGTGTTGTGATATGTTATCTTTGTCGTTGAGTTGCTGTCTCATTGATATACACCTCACATCTTTTATTCATATGAATATGAAAGGAATGAGACAAAATGAATTGTACCAGACATCATTATACAAACACAAACAGTTACTATGTACAGAGAAAATAAATAAAGATGAAACTAGAAATAAGTTATTAAATCATATTGGACATACAATAAAGGAGACTCCAATAGATCGGACATCGTTTTGGTTATATTGGATATTGATAGGAGAGTACATCTAGTAGACCTTGATTCGAGAATTTGACGTCAGATCGGTTGTTGATTTTAGGAGCAGAAGTAGATTAGATCTGAGTCTAACAATTTAGTCATAAAGGCTTATATTGTCAACCAACTCCCTTTAGAAGTTATTTTCCCAGAATAATGCTTTTTATCCATTTTTTGCATTTTTGTCAAAAACTATCAGTATTAGAAACTTTAAAATGCAAAGCAAAATCTACAAGTAAGTCAACATGACCAACTGTAACACTACTAAAAGGATTGATTACATTGTACCATTAAATGAAGTTTTTATCTCAAAAACTTTAATAGATAGGTTTAAACTGTAATCAATAAAAATTATCATAAATGCAAGATCTACAAAATGCCAATACATAAGATCTTCAAATAAGAAGCATAACTAATTAAAATAAAGGGATAAATAAATATCAAAATGGCATATTTTTTAGCAGTTGAGAAATTCAGGCTCTTGGGAGCCTTTTGTCATGTTCATTATAAAAGAAAAAGATCAATAAAAATATATGCAAACATTTCTTAATTTAGTTTTTACAGGACATAATAGTACATATACAATGTATAATTGTTAAACTTTCTTTTGTTTGTATGCTGTGCCCTTTATTACTACATAGTCAAAGATAGTATTGTTATTAGCAACAAAATATATAATCATAATCCAAAATCTAAAACTTTTTTCAGAGTTGAAAGGGTAAAATTTTGTGTAGAAGATTTTTTAAATGAACTGTTGATTTTCCTGAGGAGAAATCTGCATCCCAATTCCATTGTCAGTGAAGGAATGTATTCATCATTATTCAGATCATTAGCAACTATGTGTTATTTGGGACCTATGTATGTAATTTGAATAAATTATGATTGGGAAAATACTTTTATCTAATATGGCCTTTCATAGTATAAACGAGCAGACCTCTGTATGACATGTAGGAGGTAGAAATTCACTATAACTGGTTTATAAATGAAGAATCTGGCTAGATAAGACAGGCTGCCTTCATGGGAGAAAGTTATTTTATAGTGATTTGTGTATAATACAAATGATTACAGGAACTATCAGTAAATAAATATTGGCCACTTCAGAAATCTATAGATTCAAACAACCATCAATGTTCACCTTTGTGTAACAGACAATGGCAAACAATAGAATACTGTGGTACAGGCTAACATGTGTGATAATACTTCCGGTTTGATTTTGTGTGGGCACGTACATTGCAAGTTTGAATATTAAAAATGGCATGTTGAAGAATTAATGACTGCAGATTTTAAAAATTGTATAATGGTATGGCCTGGCTTTTGTCTGTAGACACAGCTAGCTGTGTATGCAATAACGTTAATAGGATCTAGTTGGCCAATCTACCGGAAATAAAATAAACGTACATGTATTATAACTTTTATCCTGCTATCAGCCAACTATTGTACAGATACCAGGTATACAAATATTTTTTTGCTTTATATGTACTTGAACAAATAAAATCTCCTGTTACCCCGCTTCCATGTTGAGCAAGCGGTAATGTGAATATTACTTTTTGCGTAACAGTTCATTTTGGGGTGGTCTAGGACGCCGTCAGCTTTAAACTAAATCTATTTCTTTGAAAAATCAGAGACAAATATTTAGATTCAAAAACTGAAGTTTCAAGTGCCAGGTTGAAATTGCAGAATACAAACAATATATGTAAAATGTCATGAATATAAAATTTATGTGTATTAGCTGTAAAATAGGAGAAAAGCTAGACCAGCCTCTCTTTTCATCCGGTATATAAAACTCGTACACATAAATTTTATATTTTCCGACAATGTACATGAATTGTATATGTATGCAAATTTGTCTCCTATACCCAATATATATCGTATTAGGTCACTAGCACACCGTGTAACGAATTTATCTTACCGACTATCTTCACATGTGGTATTTAGACTAGCGGCCTATCAAAGTGATTAAGACTTCAATACTTAGTATTAAGAACCTACTTCCATTTGTCTATACAAAAAAACAAATGCCAACAATAACAACTTGTTAGCTTTAAATTTGTTTTCATTAATTTAATGGTTCCGCGGAACCCAGTGTCTCGCCTACTTTTGCTGTTAATCGTAGGCTCAAAAAAAGGAGATTAGGAAAAATTTTAATAAAAATATTCCTCTCGATACATTTTTTTTTTATTGTAAGAAGCTTCTGTCCAAGTTTGGTAAAAATCCAGGATAGTTTATGAATCTAATAAATGTTTTTAAAAATTTAACTGCAGACTGTATGTAATGTTAACTGGAAGAAAAACTATGTCCATTTATAAGTAAAATATGGATAAACAAGTACAAAATTTGAATAAAAATTTCTTTCTAGATACAAGCTTTTGATCATAATCAAACTTCTGTCCATGTTTAGTACAAATCAAGGATAGTTTAAGAAAGTTATTAAAATTTTAAAAACTTTAACCACAGAGTGAATGTAATGTTTCCTGGCAGAAAAACTAAGTCCATTTATAAGTAAAATACGGCAAAAACAGGAATTTTTTTTAAAATTTACTTCTGGATACTATTTTATGATCATAAACAAGCTTCTGTCCAAGTTTGGTAGAAATCCAGGATAGTTTGAGAAAGTTATTAAAATTTTAAAAACTTTAACCACAGAGTGAATGTAATGTTTGCTGGCAGAAAAACTTAGTCCATTTATAAGTAAAATAGGGAAAAACAGGAATTTTTTTTTAACAAAATTTACTTCTGGATACTATCTTATGATCATAAACAAGCTTCTGTCCAAGTTTGGTAGAAATCCAGGATAGTTTAAGAAAGTTATTAAAATTTCAAAAACTTTAACCACAGAGTGAATATTTGTGGACGCCGCCGCCGGCGCCGACGACGACGACGACGACGGAATGTAGGATCGCTATGTCTCGGTTTTTCGACAAAAGTCGAAGGCTCGCAATAAATCTTGAATGAAATTTTACAAAACTATAAAATAGATTAGAAATTCGTCAATAATACTGTTCAATGCTTGGCAAGAAATATCAAGTCTCCACAGAAAGATAATGTTTAAAAAATATTTTCTTATTTGTAATCATTCTTTTCAATACAAAAAAAAAACTCTAATTTTATATTTGAAATATAAATATAACTTAAATTTATACTATATAAAATTAAACAAAAAGTCACCAAAGACACAAACTATGGTAATAGATTTATAATCATTTGTTGAACTTTATATGCAATAGCAAACTTTAAGAGAAAATGATGGATACTTTGGGAAATAAGTTGTAATTAATATATATCTTTTTCTTGAATAAATTTTTGATTTTCTTTTATGATTATTAAATGGATTCAGTGGACCAAAAACTTTGCAACAAAAAATTATACTTTGTTCTGGAATCCCTTTTGTCTCTTATTTATAATTCTAGTTCTTCATTACATTGATTTGTATAAAAAGTGACAACTTATTTTTCCAAATATCTCTTTTAAGCTTAATCAAAATGCAGAAAGTCATAATTACATTTGATATCCCTGAATGCTAAATGCAAGATTTCCATTTCATATAAACCTGCTTTCTCTATTTATAAATGTGAACAGAAGAGCAAATCATCATCAAATTGAGAAGTAATTTATACAATCAATTCTGCTGTCTGCTTAGAATTTAGAATTTTGATTTATTACCCTAATGCTTTAAATCAATTGAATACCAGATTAAAACATACTGTTATTTTATACTATATATTATAACTGTAGTTAAAAAATTCTTGTAATAATTTATTTAAAGTTAGGAAAATGGCAATTTAGAAGTTTTAGTGTTTGAGGCCTAGAGAACAGGCAATTTTCTTGAATAATTTGCAGACTTGACTTATATATTCTAGGTCCCTCACTTACAAATATGTAAAGATGTAAAGTAATTGTAGTTCAATTGGTTTGCTTAAAAGCATTTTTGATTCAGCATACGACTGTCATGACTGTAGGAATATGACAATAGGTAGTCACGACTATACCACTTTAGTTTAGGGGTTAAATTATTATTTATCTACCATATATAAAACAATCTAATATCATCAGTTTCTATCTTATTTTGTCAGAACTGTATTTAAAATTGGAATCAATTATTATCATGATTATTGTTGAAGATGTTTTTTATTTAACAGCATACAGCATTTAATATTAACAAAATATGAAATATGGAGCATAAAGAGGAACCTCTAAGATAATTATCCCTACTGAAACTGTAAAATAGGTTATTCCCTCAACTAATGTCTATATAATATATCATGCTGTGATATAAATCTTTAATAATAATGCTTTGCATCTACACAGATTTCTAAACAGTATTATTGGACAGATTGCAGAGAGACTTGTTTCAATATTTACTTTTAAATTTTGTGATTATATTTTACTGTATAAATTGAATATTAAACAACACAAAACAAGCAAAAAATAACTGATTCAACTCCAAACAACTGCTACAATGTCTAAATGCCTAAAATTCTTGCTAACTTTTATTTATGTTGGGATTTTTTAGCTCATATGGCCCAAAGATGTAAGATTATCTCATCTAAAATACCACTTTTGTTTAGAATTAAAGTATATTTGCCTATACACACAAGACAACTATTTTATAATGCATATATTCTACCATATATAGACTATTGTAGTTCAGTTTGGGGAAATTTATTACAGAAAGATTCAGATAGAATCATAAAACTTCAAAAAAGAGTAGCAAGAATTATACTTGAATGCGATAATTCTGTTCCATCTAATTTTATGTTTTCATCTTTAAAATGGCTATTTTTTTACAAAAAGATGAAAATACCAACAATCAATTCTAATGTATAAAATTGTAAATGGACAACACCTGATTACTTAGCAATGCTAAATATTAATGATGTGCAACACCACAACTTACGATCTGTCTCTAATAATGATCTATTTGTTCCAAGATCAAATACAAATTTTTATAAAAATCTTTTCATTATTCTGCAACAAAGGTATGGAATAATTTACCACTCAAAATAAAAAATTGTCGTAATGTGGAATTGTTTAAGAAACATTGTTATAATCATTTTCTTAAAAATTCTATGCAAGTCGAATAATTTGTTTTCTTTCTATTGTTGTAAGAATAAGAAAATTTAATCAAAACTTTACCAATCATTGCCATTTATTGCCATTTGTATGTTTGAATGATTGAATTGTGTATATACTAGTAATATACATTGTATTTTAATGTATGAATGTATGAATGTTAACTGTATACATGTATTTTGTTTGAGGGCCTCAATGAAATTAGACTACTTCTAATTGAGTTACCCTCTTTAAATAAAGAATTTATTATTATTATTATTATTATTAATATAAAGGGCAAAGTGAGCTTTTCTCATCACTTGGCGTCCGTCGTCCGTCATCCGTCGTCGTCGTCGTCCGTCGTTAACTTTTACAAAAATCTTTTCCTCTGAAACTCCTGGGCCAAATTTGACAAAACTTGGCCACAATCATCATTTAGGTATCTAGTTTAAAAATGTGTCCGATGACCCTGCCAACCAACCAAGATGGCCGTCATGGCTAAAAAATAGAACAAAGGGTAAAATGTAGATTTTGGCTTATAACTCTGAAACCAAAGCATTTAGAGCAAATCTGACAGGGGTAAGATTGTTTATCAGGTTAAGATATATCTGACCTGAAATTTTCAGATGAATCGGACTGCCCCTGAATTGGTAATTTAAGGAAATTTTGCAGTTTTTGGTTATTATCTTGAATATTATTGTAGATAGAGATAAACTGTAAACAGCTATAATGTTCAGCAAAGTAAGATCTACAAATAAGTCAACATGACCAAAATGGTCAATTGACCCCTTCAGGAGTTATTGTCCTTTATAGTAAATTTTTAACAATTTTTTGCAAATTTTTAACAATTTTTTGTAAATTTTTGTCATCTTACAAAAATCTTCTCTTCAGAAACTACTGAGACAAATTTAACTAAATTTGGTCACAATCATTATTAGGGTATCTAGTTTAAAAAATGTGTCCGATAAAGCCACCTGCCAACCAACATGGCAGACATAACTAAAATAGAACATAGGGGTAAATTGCAGTTTTTGGCTTATATCTCTAAAACTAAAGCATTTAGAGCAAATTAGACGTGATAAAAAATGTTCATCAGGTTGATATATATTTGTCCTGAAATTTTCAGTCGAATCAAACAAACTGTTGTTAGGTTGCTGCCCTTGAATTAGTAATTTAAAGGAAATTTTGTTGTTTTTGATTATTATTTTGAATATTATTGTAGATAGAGATAATTTATAAACAACAATAATGTTCACGAAAGTAAGATCTACAAATAAGACAACATGACCAAAATGGTCAAATGACCCTATAAGGACAAAAATGAACGAGTTATTGCCCTTTAAAGTCAAATTTAACAATTTTTGTAAATTTTTGTAATCTTTTACAAAGGTCTTCTCCTGAAACAACTGAGACAAATTTAACCAAACTTGGCCACAAATAAGCATTAGGGTATCTAGTTGTTATGCCCCATTTATTACGCCCCATTTATGGGCATTTTGTTTTCCGGTCTCTGCGTTCGTTCGTTCGTCCGTCTGTCCAGCCTCGGATTAAAGTTTTTGGTCGAGGTAGTTTTTGATGGAGCTGAAGTCCAATCAACTGAAACTTAGTACACATGTCCCTTATGATATGACCTTTCTAATTCTAATGCCAAATTAGAGTTTTTATCCCATTTTCACGGTCCACTGAACATAGAAAACGATAGTGCGGATGGGGCATCCATGTACTATGGACACATTCTTGTTATTTAAAATTTATCAGATGACCCTGCTTGCCAACCAACATGGCAGACATAACTAAAAATAGAACATAAGGGAAAGAGGGGGAAAATGCAGTTTTTGACTTGTATCTCTGAAACTAGAGCATAAGTATAACGGTTGCATTATTTCATGCATCAATTGTAAATAAAAATATCATGTGAGCGACACAGGCTCCATGGAGCCTCTAGTTTATAATTATACTCATGAAGCTAAAAAGAAAAAAAATAACTAGTTTGAATCTTATAGAAGTTGATTATATACATGTATATTAAAAACATTCAAGAAAAGGAAATAGAGGATTGCTGAACTAAAATCCATTTATTTTACTCCGTTATATTGTCAAAACTCTTTCAACACTTCCAAGACGCATATACACTCCTTTACCATGTTTACATGAACCTTGATAGTTCTTACCCATTTTGGAGCAGACCTTTGGAGTTTGGAGAAAGGGGATGCAATTAGATAAAAAAATTTGATGTGGCCTCATTTAATCAAAGCAAATTGCGCTAGACGGTAGACCAATGTCTAGAGAACTAACTGGAAGACGTTTATACAATGTACATGTACCTACATGCTGTTATTTTTTTATTTATTCTTTGTCTTCTTCATGATCTGTCTATTCTTCTAGTGTGTCCTTACTATTACTGACTCTTGTATATTTTCTAGCACTGGTTTCATATAATCATTATAAAAGCGCTGAAGTTGAACTTTATCAGCATTTTTTTTCATGAACTGCATCAAAATGAAGATATGGCTGCAATACATTAATATATTTGTTTTGTAAGTCTGAGAGCTTTTTTACTTTTCCTGTCATTAATAAAATGTCAAAATGGAGAGGCAAGAGAATTTTTCTCAAATTAAATGTTCAATTTATTGCTCTGTTTTAATTTCCACTCTGAAACATATACTGGCAAACATTTCTTTCTTATGTTTTCTTTCATGTACCTCTTTTGTATCAGAAAGTGGTAAACATCGTCGACACAAGAAGAAGATGAATCTGAAGCTAGTCATTTGTTTTTTTGTTTATGCTTTCTTCGACTTTATTGTTTTAAATATAAATTTGTTTATTTTAAAATTTTCGAAATGCCGTTACAGTCCATTATTTCCTCCATTAAACGAATTCTTAATTAAATTCTTTAAAGAATTACTTTATAACCATTATTCATATGAACCTCAGTATTTATTTGTTTTAAATTCATAAATCAATTTAATATTTTTAATTTTATTGCCTTACTAAAGCATTTGGTATGTAATTTCGTTTATTATTCCTTATTTTTTATTCCAAATATTCGAATGCCATATGAAATGTATATTTATGTTTCAAATTGATTAGGAATTAATTTAATCAATAGGTTTCCTTAATTTTTTTTATGGTTTTTTTATTCAAGTTTTAATAATAAACAATTTTTGAATAAGATTTTAATTTCGAAACATCGTATATTGCTATTTATTTCTTATATTATTCACTATTTTTACCAATCATAAAAAATTTTATTAAATTATTCGAAAAATTCTTAGCATTAATTCCCATTGTATAATCAATATTTTAAACATTAACATTAAATTATTTAAAAAATTTTGATTAAAATCAAATTGTTTATTTAAACAATTTTATTTTAATCATTTATTACAAATTATTTTAATTTTTTAACAATAAAATGTTCTTAGTATGAATTAATCACATAAAAAATTTCAATTTAATCAATTATTAACACGATTAATTTAATTTAATACCAATTTAAGATTTTAACGACTAAAGTTAAATTTATCGAAAACAATATTTATACGTTCTAGATGAAATATTTGTAAATTTTCGAATAAGGTTTATTTTTAAGTTTGACGTTATAAGATTACATTATATAACATTAAAATTAGATTTTAAAGGAAATAAGAGAAGTAATAAATTGTGGTTAAGTTTTAATATCACATTTGTTTTTGAATATGTTATGTAATATAAATTGTTTTTAACCTATGAACCTTTGAAATTTTAAACCAAACCCTTAAACTTTAATAAAAGTTAATAGAATTATTTAAAGTACAAATATTTTATAAAGTAGTTTAAATTAAAATAATTTGATGGGAATAAATTAATCGTATTAGTCATTAACATTCAATATTGAAAGTTTATCTTAAAAAAAATTAGAAAATTAAATCTAAATTTAAATTTTTTCTAACGTTAATATAACCAAACCTAAAAAATTTTTTTAGTTAAAGTCAAAATTTCAAATTTTATATTTACAAATAACAGAAATTCTCAGGTTAATTTAAATTTATACTTAAATTTAAATCATACTAATGGATTTATAACTTTAATATAATTTGTTAGTTAATTTTCAAAACATATTTCTTAATTAATTTCAATCACTATTTAATAATTAAAAACATTTTTATGTTTTATCTTTTAAAACAGTAATTAAACAATTTCATTATCTAATCTTTTTTACCATAAAAATTCTTAATTAATGAATTAAACTTTAATTTTAATGAAATTTTAATATATTTATAGAATCAACAATTAAGAGTTCAGGAAAATTACAAATTAATTTACTAAATTTAGATTATATAATTTGTAAAGAATGACTGGGCATTTTAATCCTTATTATAATAGTTATTTTTCAGCGTATTCTTTTAGTAATTTACAAGATAAATGTTAAATCAACAATTAAAGTAAATTTCATTTTTTTGAGGAATAAAATTATTACAAGGCAAGTAAAAATTAACTAAAATAAAATTAAAAGATTAAATTTAAAAAATTAGATACAATTTTTGTAATAACTTAAGTATGACGGGTTAATGTTAAAAGACTTTTACAATAATTTAGAAGTTCAAGAAAAATTTTGTAAATCCAATAATTATCTTAACAGAATTACTGTTTTAATTTATAATATTACAAATCAAAGAAAATTTGTTTAATTCTTTTAATTATTTCTGAAGAAATGAGCACTTCCAAAATTGACTTAATAATAAATCTTTAAAAAAAGAAATCAATGACTTAGAAATAATTTTAAAGAATTGAATGTTTTTTATTTAAAGAAAAAAACCGTTCTCCATCATTTTAAATTAACCTTCATTCTAAAATAGGTACACTTAACGATTTAAAATTCAAAAGTTTAAATCTTAAAAAGCTTACATATTGCCAAATAATAACTTATTGAAATATTTTTAATATTAAAAATTGTTAATAAATTCTTTAGATTGTTAAAAGTTGACCGTGCAAATTTTTCCCCGACTTTAAAAATCATGGAATTCTTAAAGCATTCCAAATTCTTTAACAATCCTATCGATCTTATGAACACCCGTTTATACATAATTTGAATCAATTTCCTTTCGCAAATTTTAAAATAAATGTCGTAAAGAATCAAGATTTTCAAATGCAAATGGAATTGTTTTTTTTAATGTTGAATTATTTAAACTATTACCGATTTAACCTTGGGTTTGAGCAAAAATAAATAATTTAAAAACGTCTAACAGTTACATTCAGAAGATTTTGTTTCAAGTTAACTTCATTTATAAACAAGAATGAATGGAAACGGTTGTAAGCATATCTAGAATAACAACCCGATCTGATTGGTATTCCTGCATATTTTGTAAGACCAACAGAAAAGACACAAAGCTGCACACAGTTGAATCAGAAAACAGAATGAAAAATAAATTATGAAATTGAATCAACGATTTTACATATTTTTGTTTTATAATAATGCACTTTACCATTCGCCCTGTTTAACTTACGAAGTATCCATTGAAAATACACAAAAAGAGAAATCAGAAAGCAAATCTTTAAACCAGAATACTGAATTTGTGAATTTGATATCAGAAATAAATTCTTAATTAATTAGGTTAAGCATGAGGCCTTCAAGTCGACATTACTTTAAAATGTGCTAGCCTTGCTTCCAAAGGAGCATACTGACAAATACACAACGGATACATTGCAAAATAGGTTGTAGAATCATTACCGTTACGGCGATTTAATTATTAAACAACTACAACAAAGCAAGGGTAAATCTAACATAGTATTCAGCAGCTCCATATCTATCGCATCTGGTGCAGTAAAGTTGGTACCGTTAATGTAGTTACTATTGATGATGCCATTAAAGCTTTTGCACAAATGACTCATATATGTATCTGCATTGTAGTTTGATACAGAAATAGTTTCTAAGTATTGTCGGCGTTACATTCCTCTTCATGAGTTGTGTAAGTCAATGAATTAAGTTCTATGTTCGTTCCTACCAACTACACATGTTATTACAGGATATGACACTACATCATCTTTGTTTAGTTTAGGCAACAAATCCTTACTAAAGGCACTGAAAGAAACACCCGAACAATTCAATGAGTTATAACAGATCAATTCAATGACTTATCCCAATATCAATTCAATGACTTATCTTATATATCACCTTAAGATATAGATGATTTATTCGACGTCAGTGTGATAGCAAGGCGGCATGATACGAAGAAAAAGTCTAAACGTTGCCATAAAATTCTGAACAGGATCCGTGTGAAATGTAAACGGCTGCAAAAGAGAGGCAAAAGATACCAAAGGGACTTTCAAACTCATAAGTCGAAAATAAACTGACAACGCCATGGCTAAAAAAGAAAACGACCATCAGACAAACAATAGTACACAAAACACAACCCCACCAAAAACTGGGGGTGATCTCAGGTTCTTTGGAAGGGTAAACAGATCCTGCTCCACATGTGGCACCCGTCGTGTTGCTCGTGTTAGTACAAACCAAGTAATAAGTCTAATTCGGTCTAAGTCCAACTTCCGCCTTGTAAAGCATAATTTAAACTACGCGTGTTGAGATCTCTGTTGAAAAGACTGATGAATGCGCATATAGTCAAGTCGGTTATTGGGTCGCTTTTACAATTTTGGTTGGGAAGAAGGAAATTTTGTCTTGAACTGTTCTTGTTTGAAGGTCAAATGTCATTTGACTTCCTTCAAGGTTTGGTGTGCATGTGCAAAGGAAAATCAGTGTTCAGTAAGGGTTGTGCGTTTTGAAGATAATTTGCCTTGTACTAAGCTTTGTCAATGTCAAGCATCAGACCAGTGTCATTATATCAATACGCACATGTAAGAAGTTGTTGATGATGATGCTTGATCCCTTAATTTTTGGTTGGGTTCGTGTTGCTCAGTCTTTAGTTTCCTATGCTGTGTTTTGTGTACTGTTGTTTATCTGTTGTTCTTTTTCTTTTTTTAGACATGGCGTTCTCAGTTTATTTTCTGCTTATGAGTTTGAATGTCCCTTTGGTATCTTTCGCCTCTCTTTTTGGTTATCTGAGCTATTTACATCTTAAACATTCGAATGACTTTAAAAATCTACTTTACATTCAGTTTTTGTCCATTTTTTCTGTTATTAATACATTTATGTAAGTTAGCACACATGAACTGTTGCCGTTTTATACGATATGGTACTTGGCACATTCCGAACGTCAAATAACGCCAAGAAACGTTGACAGGATACTGATACGAATATATTTTAAAAAAAAGTTTATACGAACACATTTTTACGTAAAAACAGAAATGTCATAGATACCTTTAGTCTGATTTGAAAATGTCAACTACTGACTAAAAAAGCCAGTGGGACTAAATTCAATGAAATTAAGTTTTTCCCCTTCTTTACTTATCGTTTAAGTTTTCAATACCGACAAGTCTATCAAAAACTTCATTTTTATGTAAATTTGTATAATCAAAGTTCAAGGCTATCCTTGTATGGAAACAAAATGGAGTTATAAATGAACAAAACTTGTTAAGGGCATACGATACAGTAGAGATCCCTCGTTGATTTTTTCTTCAAATTTTGGTAGAAGGTCAATTTCAATGTGTACTTTTGAAATATGCAAAGAAAAATATACCTTCATGACTTACTTTTTGAGATAATTTGGTTCGAACTTTCCATATTTGAAGGAAAAACCCTGAAATTTCATAAATAAGGACTTTTAACGAAAGTAACAATACTTTTGAACGAACAGTCATAACTTAACCTGGTTTTTTATAAAATGTTCCCTTGATCCATGGCATCAACATGCTGTAACAAATTTAAGGTTAAACCAAATTATTATTTTCTGAATTCATATTACTATTAGTGAAATAAAGAAATTGACAATATTTTTGTATCTATTCCGAAGTGCAGAAAAAAATCGATCGTTGATTTTTTCATAAAATTTTGGCGGAGCGTTCTTTAAACATTACTTGATTGATTGCAAAAGAAAAAACTGGGGGTCCATGTGCTTGTTTTTTCAATAAAAGCAATAAACCTTGATTTTAATGGCAAACTGGACTTTGCCAATAAGGCACTAAACTACGTCGAAAAAGTTTTAATCGCAACAACGTCGTGAAATCACTCCCGCCGTTCACGACTACGCTGTCAAGTTCAGTGGTATAGCCAAGGTTTTTTTCGAAAGCAATGATATTAATCATCAAAGTTTATAAAGCTGGTTACTCGTAAAAAAGCAATAAAATATCTACCAAACCTTTATGAATTGTTACGGAACTTGGATAGAAAAAGTATTCTAGTAAATGACTTTTAGAAAAGAAATGTTCGGATATATCTGATTAAAAAAATAATTTGCATCTCTGTCCGACATGAGTCCTACAATTCATGTAGGAAACACATCTTGAACATAGTTTTAATTATTCAAAAAGCCCCGACATGACAAAATGTGAAACAATTATAAAGTAAATGGGATAATATAAAAATAAAGACATTAGTATGACTGTAAATGAGACAACTATCAACCATAGTTCAAATGACGAACATAAACGCAATTAAAGGTCACCGTACAGCTTTTAACACAAAAAAAGCCTCACCGTATAGTCAGCTTTAAAAAGCCCCGGCATGAAAATGTGAAACAATTCAAACAAGAAAACTAACGGCCTACTCGGTAGGCATTATATGAACACAAAACCATAGGCTACCCACATTAACTCGGGTCAGCTAAGAAACTACTATGAACATGTTTGAAAAGTGAATATTTAGAGCTGTTTCGAGCAAATTCATGTCGTAATTGTCTCAATATAGTCCATTACAGGCGGAAACCCAGTTGAAATTAAACAAAAGAAATGAAACTCTTTGTAAGAGAAGGTAAAAAAGGCCAAGTTTGTAAATTTCAATTGTTTACATCTGTTTCTATGGGGTTTAAAAGTTTAATGAATTTACCTAATTTAAGATTTTATACGTCTTATGTATGTGCTTTTACTTAAATTATGGTATGGAGCTTCGAGATATTTGTAAATTTTAAAATTATGGACAAATTTTCACAAAACAGTCGATTGTGATAGGTGCAAATACATCTGGATCTTTTTTTTGTGCATAAGCATAAATTCCGCCGAAAAAAATCAAAAAAATAATAGACTGTTATTTCTAAAGCATTAAATTGCATCTCTGCCCTGGTGAAAGTTTTTGAGGAAAATCCAAAATTGGCAATAAAATCATCAAAAGACAAATTCAGTACACCTTTTATGTTCAGGCGTGTTTGAGTTGACTATTCTGTTTTTAAAACGTATAAAAGAAAAATATTTGATACATCATCTCGCTTCAGATTGTATTATTTTTATATATTTAGGCTCTAGGTTGATATAATAATAATAAAAATTTACAGTACGAGAAAATAAAATATTGGTCAATGAAATACCTTTCTAATGAGTCATAACAACACAGTAGGTGTGTTCGAATAACAAATTTTTACTAAAAGTACTTGACGACAGACTTTTCAAGTGGATCTTAAAAATGCATAACTTCAAAAAAACTTCATTTTTGTATGTGTATTATCTAGGGTAATTAGTCTTCAACCTCTGATTTTTTTTTGTCTGCCCTTCCACGAAATATTTAATTAGAATTTTTTAAAACTATTTTGAACTTTCGAAAATTCCCCCTGAGAACCGATCAGACAATAGTTTTAAGTTGACCAAATGCATAAAATTACATTAAATGATGCTCAATGGCTAGTAGATACATTTGTCTTTTAAGATACAACGGGCATATAAGGATCGTAATGATGATCTGTCACTACAGTGGATAAATTTATCGGTTTTCAAGACCTAAATTGACAGTGCGTCATCATTACAATGGCTTCCATTTTTACGATTATAATAAATTGCTTCGCCGAGCGCAACTGGATACGACCGCAGAGGTCCAACCCTGAACAGTTGGGGCAAAAATGGACATAATATTCGCACTTGATACAGGTCTGAAAAAAAAATATTTGAAGAAATTTTCTTTTTAATTTCTGAAATCTTGAGAACAAATTGTCCCCAGCCCCCCTTCTTCCAAAAAAAAATTCTTTCCCTCAAGATATGGTCATAATCTCAATTCAAATTTCCAATGGAGTTTGCAACCATAATAACCCATTCCGTTATAATAAAACACTCATGCAACCACGCATCCCATATTGCATGATAGGACCCAACACCATTTTAATGTTTCGGCAGTTAAGCTTGGGATGGTCATTTTAAGATGCATTATTTTAATATAATCAAATATGAAAATTATTCATGTATATATTGATATATTTATATTTTAATTCTTCTTCAATAGATCTAGTGATTATGACAGATCTGCCATCATCAGGGGTGCAACTGTCAATATTATGTTAAAGTCTTTATCTTTGATCTACTAAGCATATCTCCAACACTTTTATGTTTGCTATACGCAACTATTGGTGCTGTATTGAATATTTGTACACAATCTTCGTCAAACTGTAATAAATGCCAGTGTTTCATTATACGTTTCTTTATTTTACATATATATGGATTATATTTAGTTATCAAAACCAACGGAATATTTTGTTTTCTTTTGATTTGTTTTGTTGTAATAATTTAGTACGGTCAATTGATAAAGCATCAGTAATACTATCATCTATTTCCACGTTATCATAACCCTATCTAATAATTTCATTTTGAAATTAGCTAGATTGTTTATTAATTTGTTACGGTCGCTTGTGTTTCTAATTTGCCGTATTGCTTCACCTTCAATGAATCCTCTGAATACATGCTGTGAGTGACAGCTATTTCTGTGCAGATACAGATAAGTATTGGTTTCTTCAAAATGTATTTCAAGGTCAAGAATGCCATCTGTTGTAAATCTTTGACTTTGATTACATCAACATCTAAGAACGACATTTTATCGTTTGAGATTTCATAGGTGAACTTTAATAAAGGGTTATAATTATTTGCTAGACGAAAAAAATCTATAATTTCATCTGATGTTCCATCATATATTATGAATCCATCGTCTCTATATCTGCCATGATAGAATATTTTGTCTTTATGTTGAAATGCAGAAATTACTTGATTCATTATTTCGAACATAAGTATGTCACAGATTTCCGGTGAAGGAACTGCACCAATTGCCGTACCTATTATTTGTTTATAAATTTTTCCATCAAATTCAAATACATTGTTTTTCTAAAATAATTCTCAACAAATGTATTAATACATTGACCGGCAGAGCATTGACTTTGAAGTTTGATTTGTCAAAACTGTCATAGGCTCGTTCAACAGCACTCAATAAAGCTTCTTGAGGTAGATTAGTAAACATCTGTGTTATATCAGACGAAACCAAAAGGCTATTTGCTATAGGTTTTAATTTCTCAATGATATTAATGAACGATGTAGTATCTTTATATATGTAGACTGATTTTGAACTATTGGGATAAGAAAATAGTCAACGTATTGACCTATAAGTTCAGTTACAGAACCACACTGTGATATAATTGGTCTGCCAGGTGAAATTATATTTAATTCATTTAATCCATCATGTTGTATTTGTTTGAAAGTCTCCGTTTCAAGACGGTGAATTTTGGGAGAATATAAATTCTCCCGAAACGTGCATCTCTTAATTTTGACCATATGATAAAAATTTAAATGATATATTGTCGATTATGCCTTGGTCGTATAATGACTTAACATACTCAATGACCTGGGTTTTCAATTCTGCCATGTTAAATGAATCTAATTGGCAGTAATGTTGAGTATTTAGTTGTCTTGTGACTTCTGTTATGTAGTCTAGACTGTCTAAAATAACACAATTTGAATTTATATCTGCCTTTTTTATTACTATTGTTTCATCATTTTTCAAATTGCGTAGCGCTATTCTTTCGCCCTTAGTAAGATTGTTTTTAACGTTTTTTTCTATTGGTAGAAAAGACAATTCAAGCTTTGTTAAATCTATATAGTTTTCCAACGTATGGCACGTAGAGGCAGGTTTATATCCTGTATTGTTACGAAATGGATGAAGGTCAGTTTTTTCTTGACTGAACATATACCGACATCGTAGTTTTCTAGCAAATTCATTGTAGTCTTTTAGTATAGACATTTTGCATTTTGCTTGATGGCGTTGGTATAAATTTCAAGCCTTTCGCCAACAGGATATATTCCTGATTTGATAATCTGCAGTTTTGATAGATTAACTACATGCTTTTCGCATGTGCAGTTCTTTGCTGCATATTATATTCATTCCGTTCTTTTTATTGTAGAATCGGCATTTTGCTTTTAGCATTTCTATTAAAACGACGTGCCATTTTTGAGTTCACATTGGGTGATTCTCTTAGCTACGTGCCTATGTTGAGCTCACATTGGGTAGCAGATTAAGCTATATCACAATATTTGCAGTTTAATATAAAGAAAACAGAAAGATGATTCACCGAGTGTCGTGCCTCAGAATTTTCGTTTATTTTTATCATGTTGCTGTAAGGCTAGGGTACCTGATGAGGATAATGCCTAGGTAATATAAACCTAAACCGAAACACCAGGTGAAACTACATCATCAAATCAATTATTTCTTACCAATACATCTATTCGTGTATTATTGAATTATTGAAGTAATAATAAAATAGGTATTTGCCTACATAGTTTTGTTCAAAGCGAAACTAATAGTAATATTGACCGACTATTTCAAATATTTAAGAATATGAAAATATACAATGTATGTATTAAAGGATGAGATAATGAGATCTTACTTTGATTCTCTGAAGATATATACTGTTACAAAAATAGAAGATTATATCCTAGAGATAATATTGAGATGTTTGGAATGCTTAAGGACTCGTTTATATTTAAACATCTCTGAAGATATATGCTGTTACAAGAAAAGGAGAATTGTATCTTAGGAATTGTATTGAGATGTTTGGATTGGTTAAGGACTCGTTTTTATTTAAACATCGAAATTTTAAAATTGTATTCAGAAACAGAAACAATAACTCTCAAAACAAAACACACACACAGAAATAAGCAACAACAAAAATCTCCAAACCAATCAAGAACTATTTTTTTAAAACAGTTACCGCAAAGTTCATGTGCATGTGCATGGAAGTACCTTAAACTGCACACGACTGTAACAATCGATACATCGTCACGCTTTTTTGGAAAGTTTTATTTATTTTATTGTTTAGCACTCTTAAGAATTTGGTTTTGACGGCCAATATTTGTTGGTTTCAGTTAAATTTAGTCAGCATATGTCTACAAAAGAGCGATGTAAGGCTTGACATTTATTGCATAGACACTTGTCTACTGTTGAAGACCGTAAATTGAGCTCAATTTTTCCTTTTCTATAAAACATTAGTACTGCCAGAGCAGTTTTATTGTGATACTTCTCATGCGTTATTTGAAATAAACAGTAAACGTTTTATTCAACGGAAACTATATATCTTTTACAGAAGTATGTACCATATACTATGATTTGTTTTGGACCATTCTTTTAAAAGAAACTCATCAAAGATACCATGCTTAATTTTTTTCACTCCAGACGCGCGTTTCGTCTACAGAAGACTCATCAGCAACGCTTGATTAAAAACATGTTAAAAGGCCAAATAAAGTACGAAGCTGAAGAGTATTGAAGACTCAAATTCGAAAGGTTTTGCCAAATACAGTTATTCCTGAGGTAGAAAATCCTTAGAATTTCGAAAAATTCTAAATTTTGTATACAGTCAATTTATGATTATGACCATATCAATGATACTAGTAATTAATGTCAACACAGAAGTACAGACTACTGAACATAGACTAGTAGTAATGACAAGTAAAAGAGATCCTTATGAATTTACTGAAAAATTTCTAAAGCTTTTTTTATAGTAATTGTGATTTAATGATATAACATTTCAGGTATCTGTATTTCATAACTATGCCTGCAGCTTGATTAGGATTGTCAGTTTGATGGTCGGTGGTTCTCTCCGGGCATTTCGGCTTCCTCCACCAATAAAAACTGACCGCCATAAAATAGCCAAAACTGCTGAAAGTGGCGTAAAACACCAATCAATCGATCAATCAATCTATATGAGAGAACTGCATGTTTGCATTCACATACATAGCCATATTTGTATATTTTCATACTAGAACCCATAAACGTTACCTTACTGCACATTTCCTAACGTCTTAGCAAAAACTGATCAGAGCATTTATAATAAGATTGGGATCACATCATTGGCAACTTCCTCATAGATTATACCATTTTGTTAATATAATAAATAAATGCAGGCAAAATTTGGGATTATTCAAATTTGACTATTGATCGGACTCAGTTTGATTAACATTAGTATTTCGAAAACCTGACGATCAGGCAAGATGGAGAGCAGATGCGATAAACTTTCCCATGTCTTGTTGCATTTAGGAAGGTTTGTAAATTAAAAACAAAAGCAAAGGTTTGATATAACTACTTGTTCACCCCTTAAATTAGAATTCATTTTTGTTTATAAATCTATCAAAGAACATCCTTCAGATGTTCACAAGACATAGGTCTGTCAGATATAAGTAATTACATATTTGAATTTGTTCTAACGAGCTTGCTTGACAGCTTAAATTTCTTGTAGTTCATACAAAACTGCAAAATTGTATAAAATCAACATTTTCAGATCATGTCATTAATATCGAGATATTCGCCAAGGCCTTACCCGAGACGATATTTTGCTACAAGATGTTTTATACAAAAATGTTAATATGGGTAAAGTATCTCTTTGTGTAAAACCTTGGCTCTTTAGTAATAAAACCAAACACTGTATGTAAAATTGCCATTTTAGGTCAAATATGGAACAAGTTATCCTGAATTTTTACAGTCAATATAATCTTTGCCAATATGTTTTTTGATAGATTTCATATAATAACACAATTTTAGTTTTAGAAAACAAAACAAAACAAAACCAAGTTCGATATCATGGGTAGGTTCATCAAAAACACTCAAAACAAAAGGGAAAGGAAGAAAATAAATATTTGTATTTTGTTTCAGAATTTCAGCGAACATAGCTATGTTAATTAAAAGATGTGAGAAGTTAAGATTATAAATCAATTAAGGTGGTACCTAACACTACAGGAGATAACTCTTAAAAATCAGCTAAACGTTTTAATCACGTTGTTTTGTTAAGGAAATATTAAGCTTCTCAATGATCAAAATAGTGTTTGTCAAACTGCTATATAACCAACGAAATTTTTCTGATAAAGTGGTTGGTTCAAATTTTTGAAATTTTATATGTTTTGTCAAAGGGTCAAAGTAAACATTTTGTCAAAATTTTAAGAAAATTAAACGAGCCAAATAATTATTAGTCACGGTGTTGGGTACCATTGTTAAACAATGACCGTTGTCAGCAAGTTAATTGAAAGATATAAAACTAAAGAAGAACTCAAAATACTTCATTTTTCTTTAAACATTAAAATATTAAAACTTTTGTGATGTATTGTCTTTATATAAACTTTTGTGATGTATTGTCTTTATATAAACTTTTGTGATGTATTGTCTTTATATAAACTTTTGTGATGTATTGTCTTTATATAAACTTTTGTGATGTATTGTCTTTATATAAACTTTTTGCATTTCGTCCTGCGGTTATCACCAACCCAGTAACCAGTAATTCGATACTAGCATAAAAATACGGATATTTTTTTTTATTAAAATTAGCTGTTTTATTAGAATTGTGTAAATCATTTGAAATTAAAGAATGTACCCCTCATGCATAGTTCTGATTCTCTGTCCAGGTTTGGCTATTTTTTTGGTCCTTTTTGGTTTTATGAGTTTTTCAACGTGTGTATTATGTTTTTGATTTTCAAATATATTTGCTTTGAGTCTCTGTGAAAAGACAATTATTGTCGAAATGCGCATCTGGTGCCGTAAAATTAGTACCATTTCGGTTGTTACTTCAACTGGGTCGATACCCCTGCTGGTGGATTATTCCCGAGGATATCTATCACCAGCCCAGTAGCCCATACTTCGGTACTTGTATGAAAATACGGATTTATTTTTATTGAAATTAGCTGTTTAAATTGCGAAAATCATTTAGAATTAAGGAATGTATCTCCTACATGCATAGCTCTGATTCCTCGTCGGGATGGGCTTTACTTTTTTTTTTTGGTTTTATGAGTTCTTCAACGTTTATAGCAAGTTTTGGATTTCCAAATATTTTGGGTTTGAGCATCACTGAAGGGACATTTATTGTCGCAATGCACATCTGGTGTAGTAAAGTTGGTACCGTTAATCAGGATTTCCCTGGGGCTATTTTCTTTATCGCCACCTCTTTCGCCACTCTCAATTTGTTTTCACCAACTAACATAAACATATTTTACTTATAGAATTTTCCTTCTTGCTAACAAGAAAAAAAAACCCATTCGAGGCATTGTTGTCTCATTTAATATAATTCTCATATCTATTTTATAACCTACTTTTTAACAAATCAACACTCATTTAGAAAAGAATTTTCTTATTCCCTTTTTTAAAGATGCTGTAAAATTGCATTGCAAATCATGAAATCACCATATTTGATTTTTGATACCACACAATTTCATTAAACAATACAATTATCACCTTTATCAATTAGTTCATTGTTGCCAATAGCTAACTAAAGCAATTAGTTGATTATTGAATCGTTACATTTTTTTCGCCAAAGTTTTTCGCCAATAATTATTTTTAATTGCCACAATTTTTATTGCGGAAACACTGCCGTTAATGTTATTGTCAGATGAAAGAATTTCATGCGTTCTGAACGACTCATAGATGAATTTCAATCAGTAATACAATAGAGCAACTTATGTTATAATTCGTTCCTTAACCGAACATAAAGTATTTAACGCTGTTTTAGTTACAAGTTTGACAGTATAAGTTGTAACAATACAAGAATGTTTTTTTTTCAAGCATTTACATGAACGGACTATAGATTAAATATATGAAAAAAAAAAATCTTTGCACGTTCTTAAAAGAGGGACGAAAGATACCAGAGGGACAGTCAAAATTCGTGCATTATAAGTTGAAGGTAAATTTCGGACAAAATTTTGGTCTGTTTAGGTCATATAGCTCCTAACGATGTACGTACTAACATTCGTGTTACCCCCAATAAACCTCTAGGAATAGGTTTAAAGCGAACACGTGGGAACCGTGTATATTTAATACACAGTTCGTGGGCATGTTTTATTTTAGATACACGGTCACTGGGCGTGGTTTATTTTGAATACACAGTTAGTAGTAATCGTTTGATATCAAATTATTATTGTTGGCATTGTTTTATACACTAGTGCAAGTAGGTTCTTAGTACTGAAGACTTGATCACTAGACACCAAATATTGCATTAATGACTCTTATTGATCAACAACAGAATAATATGTATTTAACGTCTTAATATCCCACATTAAGATAGTCTGTAAGATAAATTCGGTACACAGTGTGCTAGTGACCTAACACGATATATACGGGATCAGCGGCTAGAGCTAGAATATATATCGTATTAGTTCACTAGCACACTGTGTGCTAATAATCCTTGGTTTTCAAATTTATTGAGTTGACCGTTACTTGTGAAGATAATTCCAGACAAACGCTTCGAATTCACGGATTAAAAGTGTTATATTTATTTTTACGAACTGCTCGTGAAATATAAAATGACCTAGTTTATCTACGTAATAGGATAATTTTATTTATCAAGCTTTAAAACGGTATAAAATACTGTTGCTATATGGTTTTAATGGCAGTGTTAGTAAATAAACTCATCATTGATACCAGGATTAATTCATTTTACCGAACTCCTACATTACGTTTGTCAGATATTTATGAAAGGTTATTCATCTTTGTTCATCTGACATTTTAAAATAACCTTTTATATTAATAATCAGCTATCAGAATATAAAACTAACATTTGCCGGACGTGAATGAATCAATCAACTCTTTCAATATTAACATTCATTTAAAAAAAGTTTATGCTTACAAATCAAACATGTTTATATTCAAACTAATTTAAATATCTGACGTTTTTAATGATAACCACATAAACTAAACTAAAAAGGTGTTTTTGGTAGTATCATGCCAAACATTAATACAAATCTTCATATTTTTTATCATAAAATTTTAGAAGTATATACTCGGAGTTCATAGTAAATCAACAAATTAAGCACTTTATCGGGAACTTGGTTCTACTCCACTATATATTGATAGAATTTGTTCAGTTATTAAATTTTGCAAAGACATGAATGGGTGTCATTTGTTAAGTCAAACTCTTACAGATAGCATTTATATGCACCAGGATGGTAAACACACACGGTATTCTTCTATTGTTTTTATTGCAAAACAGCTGAATGTAGATATGGAGAGTTGTTTCATTGGCACTCATACCACATCTTCTTATATCTATGAATAATCTCAATGTAAATGAGATTAAAGTTGTTTTAATTAAGAGGTACATGCAACTTTTGATAGATAATCTTTTACAGAATGCTACAGTAAAAAAGGGTAAATTACGAACTTATTTCAAAGTTAAGGATATTTTCAAAAGAGAGATTTACCTAAATGTTGTAAAGAATTTTGAAACTAGAAAGCACCTCACACAAATCAGAATTAGTGCTTATAGATTAGCTATTGAGCAGGGTCGTTATACATGTTATAGAAAGATTGACAAAGATACAATGATTTCTAAATTTTGTTCTATGAATTCAATTGAAGATAAAATTCATTTTCTGATGGAATGTACAGCATTCGAACAACAACGACAAGTAACGGTAAATTCTGCTTTAAAAATATTAAACTAATTTCAAAAATCTAAATACAGAAAACAGATTTATTTAGCTTCTTTCTTGTGTACATGAAGAAATATGCAACGCTGTGGCTTTAATTTGTTATAAATCTTTTACAATAAGAACAAGAAAACAACTGCTATAGTTAAATCCATATTATTATAATTACATTACATGTATGTTTCATTATAATACGTTATTTTGATTGGCTAACAGCAATCTCGCGTCATTCTGATATTAACCTTCATTTCTAAATGAAATGTAACATTCATGATGAAACGAGCTTCCACAATAAAGTGCACAGGTAAAAAAAAAAAACAAAAAACTTAATAGAAATCGTGTTTTCATGATCCTAGCAAAATAATGTTATTATAAGTATTGAATGCTTCTTTTAGTAATTTTATAGGGTTGTAAAAGCGTTGACCGTGCACACATTTTTAGAATGAAGCGCTTCCGCACTTCATACAAAATGTACTTCGGTCAACGCTTTTACAACCCAATAAATTTACAAAAAGAAGCATTCAATTCTTAAATACGCATTATCATTATTGTGTGTTTACTAATACCTATTTGTAATCATTATATGTAACATGCCCTTTATAGGCCAATAATTGGTTTAATAAAGTATTCGTATTCGTATTCGTTAACAGAGATACACACTAGTTGTTTTAATTGTGAATATATCCCAAAGCACTGATTCAAATATGCAATGGCGGAATTGTTAGCACTTACTCCCAAATTCTATTAATCAGATAACCTCTGACGATATTGACTTAGAAAACTAACACCGATGTTGCACCTCTTGGACTTTCGTGAGCGGCAATAAATCAACTATCAAACGCATAAGCATATAAAAAATGAACAAAGTCTCAAATGGCAGGGTTGCACAGAATCTTTTCTAAGCAATTGTGAATTTTGTGTTTTTCTTTTTTTTTCATATGTTATTGTATCTCTGTACCGATGTTATGCATTGGCTGTTTGAGAATATATATATATATAATTCGTCTAAACAACAGCCCAACAATGTTAGATCTGTAAATTTGCGGAGGCAAATGTTTTTTTCTTCCCTGGCCGGGATTCGAACTCATGCTACTGAAATATCGTGGCACCAAATCGCCTTGTACTATGCCCGACGCGCTAGACCACTCGACCACCTAGGCTCTATAATAATAAAGCTTTCGGTGGCCGGGTGTTACCTTTCCTCGTCAGTTTTTATCTAGTGTCGTAACACAGTACATGATATATCAGACATGAAGATGGAATTGTTACAGATCAGCTGAATTATCTATTGTAAAGGATCCTACAAATTAATGTAAGATGCAGTCACAGAAATAATTATATTATAAGTACGTCTGAACAAGTGACGACTCTACAAAGCAGTGATGGTGATACAAGGCTGAAAATACATTCTGTATATATAATTCGTCTAAACAACAGCCCAACAATGTTAGATCTGTAAATTTGCGGATCTATATATATATATACAACGTCTAGATATTAGTCAACTAAATGAATTATATAAACGCCTAAAAAGTGTACAAAAAAACCCAATATTAAAAAAGGAAACATTAAATGTAAGTATCTATAAATATTCGTATAACAGATATCCTTCATCAGTATGATTATGATGTAAAATGAATCATATCAATCTATTCTGATCTAACTATAACAATCTTTAAATTTATACAATTAAAACCGAACAACGCTTGTACAATTCTAAAATTTAAAAAAGGTTAGGTATTTACAACAGAGACTGCATAGATATGTGTAAATGTGGCAAACAGTATGTTGGCGAGTCAGAACAGGCATTTCACAAACGTATGAACGGCCATCGTAGCGACTATGAATGCAAGCCAGACCTTCCTGTCAGTCGACATTTGAGATCCCCTGGCCACACTTAGGCAGATCTCAATCGACTGACCATTACAATCATAGCTCACAGCACTGCTTGGTCTAGGGAGGATAGACTCACTCGGGAAAGATTTTGGATAAGAAAATTAAAAACATTGGCACCAAATGGGATCAATGAAAAGATGTAGTTTTAATTCGCAAAACAATATACAGAAAACTAAAGATTTAGGTACATGAACCCCACTAAGGACAAGGGGGTGAATACCGCTTCTCCGGAATGGTCAGGAGCAACATGAACCCCACCAAGGACCAGGGGATGAATACCAGTGCTCCGGAAAGGTCAGAAGCAACATGTACCCCACTAAGGACCAGTGGTGAATACCGGTGCTCCGGAATGGCCATGAGCAACATGTACCCCACTAAGGATCAGGGGAATGAATACCGGTGCTCCGGAATGGCCAGGAGCAACATGTACCCCACTAAGGACCAGGGGTGAATACCGGTGCTCCGGAATGGTCAGCAGTTTTTACTCCACTATTGATACCTGTCGTCTTATCCTGTTAAGATCGTACTTTGCAAAAGAATCGTTAAATGCAAAAAAAAAAAAAACAACCATGACATGGCCATATCTTATTCTTGCACGTATTAAATGTTTACAGACTCAATTGGTAAATATTGAAAACCCAAAGTGTAGAGTTTGCATAAAGTTTTATTCCTATGCAAATAAATCTATGATTTTTTTTCGATTTCATTTATTTATAGTGTGTGCGCAATACTTTACACTGAGGTAGTCCAAATAATTATGACGTCATGAAGGCTATTTTTTTGCTGTAACGCCACAGCAAAAAAAAGTCTTTCAAGACGTCATAATTATTGGACTAACACTGAGGATGATATTTTGAACCCTGCAATTAGACTGAACAAGCGAAATCCTAATGAAAAGAAATGGAGATTGTAACGTTCTGGGGTTTTCGAGTCAGGATTCCCGGCGTTACTTATGTGGGCCTCCGGTGAAGGAAGTAATAATAAAAATCATAATGGAAGTTCATAAATTATATAATTTGCTGCTTCAGTAATATTTAATATAATGTCAATGAGCTGTCTACGGCAGCTAGCAGACCATGTTGTCATTAACAACTTCTTGCATATGGGAAATATGGACTTCGATATATACACAAAGATATATGACAACACTGTCATCCCTGTTATGGATTATGCGTCTGGAATATGGGGTATCAAGCGCTATGACTCACTGGAGAGACTACAACACAGGGGCTCTTTTCACAAAATATCTTACGACAAAAAATGATCGCAAGTTATACTGAAATGTTCATGACTTACGAGTATTTTTTCTCGTAAGAGTTTTTTGTGAAATGAGTCGCTAAGCAATAATGACATTCCTTGGCATTAGCACATGCGCTCCGATTCTTGCTGTCTTGGGAGATATGGCATGGCTTCCTTTATATATTCGTACACACTGTAATGCAATACGGATGTGGTGTCGCCTCATGAAAATGCCAGATTATAGACGTTGCCGTAAAGTGTCCCGTGGGATGTTGACACCTCTACACGCTACAAGAATACATGGTTTAACAGTATAAAGACAATTTTAAATACTTGTAATCTTTCGCATTTGATTAACTACAGTAGCGACAACATTTCTACAGACTACGTAATAGAAACAGTCAAAATCAAATATGTAGATGACTTTAAAGATAGATGGATAACCGAAGTGCGTACAATGCCAAACTGAGAACGTATAAAACTTATAAGTCCGAATTCTCAACGGGACCATATGTGAAAAGACATTTATCAAGGGTACAACGTTCAGCAATTGCAAGGATTCGCTCTGGAACCTTTCCATTAGAAATTGAACTAGGCCGTAACAGAGACATTCCAGTTAATCTACGTTTATGTAAGTTGTGTGATTCAGGTTCGGTTGAAACACATTTTCTCATCAATTGTGACCGTTATACTGATGCAAGAAACAAACTGTTACACGAGTTATTATCTATCCACCTAGTAAATATTGATGAACTCTCTCCAAACGAAGCCATTACAGGACTCTTTAATGCTAATAGCAAACTTGTAGCAAACTTTATTTTAGAATGCTCAAACTTAAGACGGGACTATATATAACTGTTTTAACTGTTTTCAAAGTTAAAACAATACTCATGTCTGCATTCAAATGTTATAATTTTGAACTCATTTTCTTATATCTGTTATATATAAAGTTAAAACATAATAGTGCATCATAAACTTATTTGGCTTGCTGAATCATTATGTTAATACTTAATGTACATTCATATATTCATATAATAAGTACAGTGGTTCATAAAACATATGCCATGAAATAAATACATTTATAAATAATAGGAAATACAGCAAGGTGCACTTCTTGTACCAAGTTTAATAAAAACATTTCTGCTAGCACTCGGTGCATGAAATTCTACTTGGTGCACTGCATTCTAATAATGAGCTGCATACTCGGTGCATGGTAAGCGATTTACCCGAGAAAACAGTACGTCAGCATTTTGATATCGAAACCTTTGTTAAATTATCAAGTCTATTAAATATTTTTACCAAGTATTCTTTTTCTTGGTGCAGCAAAGGAGGTTCTTGGAGAGAATTTCCTAGTAGTAGACTGGTTCCCTGTCCTTTATCTGTTTGGCTCCGGAAGAACGGAACAGAACGAAACACAGACATCTGCATGTATCAAGACTTTTAGTGTGGAGCAAAGGCCCCAGTGGTAATAAAAACACCACTATGAAATTTACACAATAATATTAATATAAACTCAAATCACCGGGGCGTAACAATATGAAAGATCATATCAATCGTCGTGTGATTCAATACTGTCATATGACTCATTTGTTAATAGTGGTAAAAGTTTCAATTAACATTTTGGGTCCCTCTTGCCTCTAAAGTTTTTTGGTATCGGGCAGGGCATGTATGATCCTATTACACATAACATGTCCCTTAATCAAACTGTTAAATGTGACACAATTCGTGTCTTTCAAACGAAATAAATAAAAACTTTAAGATGGAGATAAACCATTTTTAGCAATTTAGCCTTATTTTGGATACTATTATATTACGATTTAGAGTTGTGACATGATGATATTTTTTTCATCAAAGATAACAGGCTTATAATAGACATTGCAATATAGGATTAACGGCCGATCCATGGTTTCATGAGCTCTCCAACGTTTGTTTAAGGTTTTTGACTTTCAAAATATTTTGGCCTCGATTCATCATTGAAAAGACATTAATTGTCGAAAAGCGCATCTGCTGCAGAACAATTGTTTTTTCAGCTGATTTTAGTCTCATATTTTTTTTTAATGTAGTCATCTGGATATGTACAGATGACTACTTGGAACACATATGCAGGGAATTTTATATATGCCTAGCTACTGATAAAGCTATCGCATTAAGAAACAGTAACCTGGGCATATCCTTATTAAACCATTGCCGTGACGTCAGCCTATTCATGATTCATTTACCGTGGTTTCTTTTTTTTTTAAACCACGGTAAACGAATAAATGGCATTGAGTTTGATATTTCACGACTTAAATTCACTACCTGTATACTTCTAATTAATGATTGAATCATTTAAGATATTAGGTTGGTTATTTGAACCCACTGATAATAGGACATAATTAATGAAAGAACTGTAATTTTGAAAGAAGTCTCAACAATAATTTAGATAAGAGACACAATTGATAAGTGTGAATTGTTAAACTCACCCTCCGTGTACGTGGTATCTTTTTAACGAACCAACGCTAAGCCATTGTATCTACTTTCACGGCCGTCACTCGGTTAACCGAGAGATTGGTCGGTTAAACTACCTGAGTATGCGGCTATATGGGCGGTTGGTCTGTTAATCGGGTTGGCTAAAGTCTGTTAATCAGGTGTTATCGAGAAAATCATTGCAAGGTCAGTATGTTTCACTGTATAACTTTTTGAATATATTTTTATCATAAAAACTATTCATGTCTGCCAAAACAATTCAGTGTACTGAATCCAGCGGTGTAATTATTTTTTTTCTAGTTTCGATAAACGATCTATAAAATGAAAAGGCGGATTACTCATCAATAAATTTATACACATTTTACACACACAAAATGTAAACAAAATGACAAGTTGGTTGAATTTACTTGCATGCAATATTTTGAACATCGAAAAGAGACATATTATTATGTGAAAAATCTACACGAAAATCTGTATTTTGGTGACGTAAATCAATTTTTATTAAAAACCTGGTCTGTTAATTGGTCGGATGTATAAACCCGGTCTGTTAATTGGTCTGTTGAGAGTTATGAATGGCAATAACAGTATAATTTGATTGCTATGTGGGGTGTTATCGGAACAAATGGGTAGGCTCAAGACGAGTGGCTAAAATATACGGAAAGAACACATGAACAATGAAACATGAGAGATTCATAGATGTTGCAGACTTTGAACAGACACAAAAAATAATGCTGATTGAAAACGTTAATAATAAATTCATGCATATTCCAGCGGCCAATCCATATCACGCTATATTGAAGTGACATACCCTTCAATAAAATGCAAAGAAAGTCAAAATAAAAATGCTCTTACTAGATAGATACTGTTGCACCGTGTTGTCATTTTTTCTACTCAAGTACATCTCATTCTTAACTTTTTCAAAGGGAAAATATAAAGGTAGCAAAACTATTGTCGTGGCTAAATAACTCTTAACTGACACAATTTAAATTGTCCAACCCATTAACATACTTTATTCCCCTAATATTCACTAAAATGTGGTATTACTCACGTTATATTACAATTATGAAATATTTACTAATGTCAATTTATTTTTTAGCACCAAAGTACTATTTTGTTTCCTTTAAATGATATCTAAAACTGTTTTTTTCGCCTTTTATCCAAAACATTGCTATGCGTATAAGCATAAATACCACATACTTGCGCGACGCCTTTTAGTTTTACTGAAAACTGCGCAGACTATGAAATGTTTTTAGAGGTGGAAAATGTTCTATGATAGATATCATTTTGGCAGACACTTTTCTTTTTTTGATTTGGTTCTCATAATATGCAAAAAACCTGTATATTTAACAGAGTTTAACATTAAATTGTGCGTTTTACTCTTAACAGACGTATAAACGACCCGATTAACAGACCATCCGCCCATATAGCCGCATACTCAGGTATATTAACCGACTAATCTTTCGGTTAACCGAGTGACGGCCGTGACTTTATATAAATATCTATTGTCCTAAAATATCACACTCAAATCTATTCAAATGCTGGAGAGACGTCCCACCTTTTTACCTGTTTGATATACACAGATTAAACAAAAAATTAATTTGTCAGTTTTAAGATTCACCGATTTGACATAATAATCACTGGTAATGTAGTGGTAAGTTGGTTTTATCTATTACCTTGAATTTTGCTCACTTTTGTTAGAATTATAGAACAATCAACTTTTTAAATTTATTTTGACTGCTGAATACTTACAGTTAAACATTTATGCATTCGTTTGTTTTTGTTAATTATGAAAGAAAAGGGAGTCAGTTACATTTTGCATACACGTTAGTTATTTGTATATTTCAGTTCATAAAATTGCTTCAAAAAGACACAGAGCAATAGAAAAATCTTGAAGTTCTGTGTACCTGTATGAGTGCCAGAACCTATTAATATATACTTTGCTGGATATAACATTTAGATATATAGACGTGAACATTCCGAGTTTCCTGCACTTGAAGTAAAATTTTGGATTAGGTTCATCAAAAGGAATTGACAAATATGGCTGTGTTTACACCATACAATCTACTCTTGAGTACAGACAAACCGATGCATCTAGACAAATTTTAAGCCGGCATCGCTAGAGCTAGATATATAAAAGTTATATGCATTTAATGTTTCAGAAAATTTTAAATAACTCAGCTGGATTTTGATTTGCATTTTTTTCTTTTCCAGACTGCAGAAGATAGCGGGCTTGCTTTATATTCTTGCTGAAAAAGTCAGCATCAAAAAGAAAAATGCCATTATTTTAGATGTGTTCTAATTTCACATTTATAATAAATATCTATTCCAAAAGTCTTTGGTCTAGAATTGAAATTTAATTATGTTGTTTCTTAGAAGTTCATTTCGCTCTGTGTTTAACCTTTGATTTTATTTGTAGATACATTGATGAATTCCAGTAAAAGCTAAAATGTCTGGGTCCATTTATAAATTAACTGTTCTTGTCAGTTGTTTCAAGGCTGTTTGTTTTTGGACACTTGTAATGGTTCTTCGATGGCTGCCTGGTATAGGAATAATTGTGAATCGACGAATGGCAGTAAAATCAAAGCAATTGTACGGACAAGAGTTACAACAAATCATAAACATTAAAACTTTTCAAACAGTAGTCCAGAAACATTTGTGGGAAATTATATACAAAGAAGCAGAAGTTGGAAAAGCAGCAATTAACACAACAGTATGTAACGTAGAATCGAAGACATTTAGCAAACTTCTAGACTTTGAAAAATCCCATCGCCCGCTAATTATTAATTTCGGAAGCTGCACCTGACCTCCTTTTATGGCAGACCTGGAACGTTTCAAGGAAATGATCCATGAGTTTGCTTCTGTTGCTGACTTTGTTTTAATTTATGTTAGAGAAGCACACCCTTTAGATGGCTGGAATATCCGTGGCCTTAAATATGAAGACATGTTACAGCATAAATCATTAGAGGAAAGAATCGAAGCGGCAAAACTTCTCAGAAAAGAAGGCATTGACTGTCCGATACTGGTTGATACCATGGATAATAAAACATGTCTGGCATATGGTGCGTTCCCCGAACGATATTACATCATCCATAACAGAAAGGTAGTCTTAGCAAACGGACTCGGTCCACAATTTTATAGTCCACAAGACGTAAAGGGTTGGTTAGAAGTAAACCAGAAAACAATGTAAAATGTAAACAAATAAAAATCTTTAGCTTTAGCATATTATCAAATTATCAAATTAACAAACGAATGATTGTTAGATATTATTTTCTGAAGAACATTTTGGTCTTAGAATAATAAGAAAATAAGTATACGAGATAATTTAGATAAGGTAACGTTTATTTGTGAACTTTTTCTTATAACACATAGTTGTTTATGTGTGTCTTTTTTGTACGTTTTATTTTAAAGAATGACATCGTAAATGAAGGAGTCATATTCAAAGGAGAAGAAATGACTTTGGATGAAATAAGATGTTTCTGAATAAAATTTTACATATCAAGATTTAAAATTTATTAAATAGCTAACTGCATCGAATTGGTTTGTTAAAAGTTCGTGTCAGGCGCATAACTTTTGTATCGTAAATCTTAGGTTGACAAAACTTGGAATGCAGATACATGATGGACTAGGTTTGTGTCATATACCAAAGCCCGGTCACTCTGGTCTTGACCTTTGACCCCTATTTTTGTAAAACCGTGTTCGGGGCATAACTTGTACCGTAGAACTTAGGTTGACCAAACGTGGTATGAAGATGCATCATGGGAAGGAAGTGTGTCGCATACCAAAAGTCCAGGTCATTAATGTGTATTAGTCCCGTTTTGCGGACAGCTCTATTTTTTGTAATGATAACAAGAAAAAAACTATATATAAAATGATAGGAATTGAAATAGACAAAAATGAGACGGAAGATGTCACAGGGACAATGAAAACTAATAAGCTGCAGAGAAACCGAAAACAAAATTACAATAACGAAAAACGATAGAAAAATAATCGTCTACGTCGGAAACTAAAGTCTGAGGAACACGAACCCCGTTATAAACTAAAGGTGATCTCCAAAAGGGGGATCAGATCCTGCTGCACATTTAGCACCCGTCATGTTGCTCAAGGTAAATACAAATTCGGTAAAAAGCCCCATTCGGTGATGTCAAAATCGAGTACTAATAAAAGAGGACAGTATTGTTGCTACGACAATTGGAACATATCTGTGGTCATCTGTGACACATATTCAATAACTGTCAACCAACTCATGATGGCGTACGTAAAACTTTGAAAGGGATGACCTCAACTCTACTAATTAGAACCATTGGTTTAATAGCGTCCTCGTTTGCAGCAACACTCTATCAACGAAATCATAATAGCAAAAACATGCCCTGGAATAAAACATCAACGGGGAGATATACTCCCTATGCAGGTGTTACAGGAATATTGCTACATAGACATGGTACATTCACAATTGAAAATATTAATTCATCTCTTTTGTCGTAAGCTTTTGTTCTCAACCGACCCTCATTGTCAATGTCTAGATGTAAATCAAGATATGAGGCAAACTTAACTGTATCTGTTGTATCCTTTATTTCAACTTTGTTGTAATAAATGCGTTCAACATAGTCACCAAACTTTGAATTATTTATTGAGAAGACATCAATTACATAGCGGAAAGTGAAGTTACATGATAACATTCTTTCTGAGAAGCTCTTGTATGAAGTCTGCCTCATATGAATTAAAGAAAAAGTCGACAAGAAGACGAGCACAGTTGGTTTCCATAGGACTGCCGAATGTTTGTTGAACGTAACAACCATTTTGTAAATAAACAAATCAAGCATCTTGATGATGTAAGTATCAAAGAATTTTTTTTAAATTCTTTTTTCAAAGTATGATTCATCCCTTCCTAAAACAAGGTACTAGTATTTAAATCAACAGTGTCCACTCTTTTTATGAAACCGGGTAGGTCTAATTCTTTCGAACTGTTATTGAACAATTCTTTCGAATACTAGTGTAAAGGGTAAGAAGTCAAATGCTGTTTACACTGTTGCATAAGGAAAGAGACTTGGATTGTATGTATTCTTAACAGATATTTGGAGTTTTTTAGTATCCAAATATAATTTGCACCCCTTTGAGTAGATATTTTTACAGTTACTCTGAAACCCTTGCTTTGATTGCTGATAAAGTTGATGTTTATAAATGAAAAAGGTTTGGAACCAGATTATGAAAAATATGCCCTCCCTTGGCAAGTAGATATAACTGGTGTATACAGGGATCTTTTCAGAAGGTGAAATTTGTTGGATTAGTTTTATAGTACGGACACAGGCCTGTCTCGTACAATATTTAAAAAAGTCCATGAAATTTATCTGTGTAGCTCCATACTAAATATTTGTGTAAATAAGTATCTTTAAAATAAACAATTATACCTGTTTTTTGTACGACAATGGAAACTGACGTCAACAGGTACACTCCAACTTCAACGTTTGTATGCAGTTGTGGACTTTCAGCACATTTTCGCCTTGCAGATCTCCGAAGAGACATTGATGGTCGTAATGCGCATTTCATACAGTAAAATTGATACTGATAATGTAATTAGCCTGATTTTAGTCTCTTATCTTACTATTATTGGTGTAGTTATCTGAATATGTACAAACTATATGGAACACATATGCAGGGAATTAAAGATATGCCTAGGCTTCCGAGAAAGCTATCATAGCCAGTATCATCTTAAAACAAGATATAGCTGTTAAATACAGTATCAAAAATAGCAAACAGGATCCAAATGAGTTTGATAGACATCTCATTTGGTACAAGTTCGATGCAAAGGGAACATGAAAGAAGTAATAAATAAATTATTAATACAGAAATATCTTCAAATGGATACACGGTCATTACTCTTTTATGTAAGTACCATTTACCTTAAATTTTGTTGTTTTCTTTTTCGTATCTTTATCTTTGATTTCTTTTTTGACTTTTATGTAAATAAGTATCACGTCAAAAAGCTAAAATGTGTGTGTCAAGGAAAATATGTGAGTATATATTCACACAAGACAAACTCGTAGCCTATGATCGATGAATTGGTCACGATGAAGAATTAGATGAAGTAAAAAATGAGTAAAAATAAAAAAGAATTCAATTACAGTACTTGGCTATGTTGAAACCCGAACAAAATTTTAGCCCCGAAAATTGAACTTTGTTGTACTGAATATTGAACCTCAATTGTTCAAATATCAAACATACATAACGTCATTTAAGTACTTTTGAAACATCCCACCTTGTTACCTGTTAGTAGTTATATTTATACAGATTAAACATACGTTGATTTTTTGACATTAAGTTCACTGAATCACTGATAATGTTGTAGCAAGTTGGTGTTTTCCCATTTATCTTGAACATTTGCAAATTCTTTACATTATAGAACAACTAACGTTTTAAAATCTTACCGGACTGCTGATTACTTACATTTACACATTTATGCATTCGTATGATTTTTGCTAACCATAAAAGAAAAGGAGGTTCGGTGATTGTTTGCAAGCGCGTTGACATTTATAAAATTCAATATATGAAATTGCTACAAAATAAAAGAAAAAACTAGAAGTCCATAATTGATGGAACACAGAACTGTATAAACATTAAGGAATAATCCATTAAATATAGAAAACAACACTTTATAAATTGTATGCGTTCGAAGCGCTTTTCTTGATTTACCTTCATCAGGAACACTCAAAGCCGAATATTTGAAAGCCAAGGATGTAAAGTTCTGTATTCTCTCTATAAAACTATTAGCTTCTATGATCTCGTGTCCCGGAATTGTGTAGTTTTTCTTTTAAATGATGATTTATATTCTTAAAAGACGTGTGGTATACGTCAAACAGACATCAACCCAACAATAAAAATAACCGAAAAAATATCTTAAAATTGGTAAGATTTCCGTTGAACCCCCTTTGTTGACGGAATAAGCATAGCTATGCATGAAAAATGGGGGGAGGGGAGTGTCCATTAGGAAGTCTGGACAAGAAATGAAATTCAGACCTGTTATTTGTTTATAATATGAGGACAATTACAGATCTTATCATCTCTGGTCCTTTCAGTCTTTAGGAAACCCGGTCAGAATGTATATGTATTCTTTGCGACCACTACCTTTCCGATATAACAGCGTCATTAGATTTTTCTTTGTTTTAAACTTATTAAACATATTAAATCTATATCAGAGTTTGCCTCTTTTGCTGACTTATTTTTTTATCTATGTTAGAGCATCTTAATCTTTAGATGACTGGAACGTCCTTGGCTCTTAATATGCAGATATGTTACAGCATAGATCATTAGAGAAAAAATCCAAGAGGCAAAACTTCTAAGACAATAAGCTATTGACTCCGATTCTGGAAGGTACCATTATAATATACACCAATAAGATGCTATCTTTAATTTAATGTCAATGTCCAAAAGGATATCTACTAAGTTCCTCATATCTCATATAGCTAGATAAAAATTTTTCAGTTTCAAAAGTAGTATACAAAATTGCAGATGGATTCTTTCTACAAAATCAACATATCAATGCCCAACATTTCACATTTATACGGTAGTATGGGTTTAACAACTTTATCGAAAAGATCGAAATTTCACTAAATGGAAAGATTATGCATGCGGCCCGATTTCAACAGATTACACATAGCTTGTGCAGCCTTTTCTGCGAGTTGCTTCTGTGCTATTTTAGGATTACCAGTTCTAGATAAGAATATGCCCAAATAGCTAAATTCTGTTACAATTTCAATATCAGTTGCATCTATATTAAAATGTAAATTTTACGGCATTCTGCCTCTAGAGACAATCATGACTTTAGTTTTCATAACATTAACTTTAAGCTTCAAAACATAACAGTTTTCACTGAAAGAATCCAGTTGCTTCTGTAAATCATCAACACTTTCTCCCAATAGGGATGCGTCGTCTGCGTTAAGATTCTATTCAGTTTTAGATAAATTTGAAACTTGAAGTAAATTTTTTTAGAAATACTTTGAAGCCCTCGCCGGCCTTTTCCCCCACAAAAATGTTCTCGGTCGTTTAAGTCTTTAAGTATAAGACAAAGAGTATAGGGGACAAGTTTACAAAGATGTATATGAAAATCATGGTGGTCCTTGTATATGGCCAATATCGCTTAAGCAAAAACTATTAAATTTAGCAAAAAATTTAGTAAAAAAGGACTTTTATAGCTAATTATACGGTATAGTTTTTTCTCATGGTTGAAGGACGTACGGTGACCTTGAATGGCTTATATCTACGACATTTGAACTCTAGTGGATAGTTGTCTCATTGGCAATGGTATCAGAGCTCCTTATTTTTATATATGCTTTTTGAATTCAACTTCCTGTCCTGAGTATTAAACTTCATATTGTTAAATCTCAGCCGTCCTAAATATGTCACTTAATACCAACAAAATAATTAATATACGTTCTACCTTTTCACCGGTTTGTTGATTAAACAAACGTTGATTTGACAGAAAATTGCCGATTATGTAGTGGTAAGTTGTTTTTATATTTACACCAATATGTCCTTAAATGTAATTGGATATCCTGATTTACCATGCTTTATCATACGTAGGGTTAAATTGAAGGACCCCCTTTTCCTCCTTAATTCTTGAAATATATCATTCTGCAATAATCATAATATCTTGGTTTAAATAAGATACATCCAATAGGGTAACATTCTTATGGATGTATCTAATACATACTAATTTTTTTAAATTATAAAACAACTAACCTATTATTCGTTTATTTATTTATTTTTAAGTGATATACTGCCAAGTAATAACTTTTTTACATAATAACCGTGTGAGTTCTTTCGATTTTTACCTATATAAGAAAAGGGATTGAACCTGCTATTATTTCTTGTACGTTTTTCTATTATTTCGGTTGGTTTAATTGGTACAAAAAGAAAGACTTAACAATGAATAATTGATATAACCTATATTTGATTTAATAAACCAATAGCACTTTTAGAAAGAAAATCTAGAAGTTTTCTAGTTTGAAAAAATGATTGTCAATATCTAATGACATATGAATTGCTAGCCATATCATTTACATAACATTCCGAATTTCCTGCGTTTTAAGCGCATTTTTGGATGAAACATTTACCAAGAACGCCAACATCCGAAAAAAAAACATTTAGGGAGTATTCAAAGTTACCAAAAGAATAGCCATGTCTAACGTCTTGTGTCTCTTAATAATTGATATTCTATATTTTTCGATATCTTTTAAGAGACGTTTCTAAAATATCTTAAAAATTGATATATTAAAACTGTTAAACTTAAAATATAAGGTAAAATACAGACAATATCTACCCTGGTAATTTTTTCCTAAACAAAATTGGTGACTATTCTAGACGTCCATTACCTATTTCAGAAAATGTGTCATTCTTATATTAACCAAGTTGTGCTTGTATTTTAAAGTGCAGTTAAAATATCTTGTTTTAAACCGAGCAATATACAATAAGGAGATTTGCTATGATTGTCAATTAGACAACTATCAACCAGAGTCCAAATGACGAAGATGTGAGCAACTACAGGTCACTGTATGGCCATCAACAATGAGCAAAACCCATATCACACAGGAAGCTATAAAAGGCCCCGACATAACAAAATGTGAAACAATTAAAAAATTCTTTGAGAAAACAAACTATGATGTCTCGGTATATTTATAACCTGACTGTTCTTGTCAAATGTTCCAAGGCTGTCTTTTTTATAACATTTGTAACGACTCTTCGGAGTCTGCCTGACATTGGAATCCTTGTGAAACGACGAATGGCGTGCAAATCAAAACAAACTAACGGACCGGAATTAAATCCAATCATCAGCAAAAAAACTTTTAAACAAGTTTTGCAGAAACATTTATGGGAAATTATTTATAAAGAAGCAGAAGTTGGAAAATCAGCAATTAACACAACAGTATATAATATAGAATCTAAATCATTTAGTAAATAATTAGACTTTGAAAAATCCCATCGCCCGCTAATTATTAATTTTGGTAGCTGCACCTGACCTCCTCTTATGGCAGACCTGGAACGTTTCAAGGAAATGATCCGTGAGTTTGCTTCTGTTGCTGACTTTGTATTAATTTAATTCAGAGCTCCAGATAAGCTGCGTATTTGCTTGATCACGCAATAAATTATTAAAAACCCAATACAATTGCCCGTTGCAGCGTTCAAAAACCCAAATCATTCGAAGAAAAACCCAATTATATGCCAAAACCATAAGTTCTTGACGCTTTTATTCGCTACCGTTTGCGTTATTTACCCTTATCTATTACATGGTCGTCGTGTAAATCTATTTTTATAAATTTATAATTGGAAATGTCCTTTCGTTCTAAAAATAGAGCGTTGCATCAAGTAGTTGAAATGGGTCCCTGTTGGAATTTCCCGTTGCTCAAAAGGTACACGTGTTGATGAAAACATTTCGATCTTCTCTGCGTTTATCCAATTAGCGTTTGTAATGTTGTCATAATTTTTTCGAATTGCTCGGGATTTATCACAACACACAATGTTAAAACGAAAGTAATGTCCGGTAAAAATATTGAATAGAAGCATGTTTTCAACTTCTTTTTGATAGCTGAGGGATAATTAGAATGATAACAAGACGTAGCTAGTGTTTTTGGAAGCGTCCATCGAACGCACGGGCGTGTTTGCGTGCCTTAACGAGAAAATTGTTAGAACGACAAACACGGGGTTTCGTCAAGAACTATATCCTATATCAGTTGTAACAGTGAAAGGCCAAATCAATTATGACATGATATGAAGTTGGAGAGCATCGGAAACCAAATGTTATCATAAGGGACAACTTAACCTAGATTTTATGTTAATTAAATTAAACAAAAACATTCAAGTATAATTTTAGTTTATATATTATTTTTTCATTTTAGTTGATGAGTGAACACGCATGCCTTAATTATATCCGTTTTTACGTCAATGCAGCTTGAAACTTTCTTTGTTTTTGGTCTACTTGTTCTGTATGCTTAAGTTAGTTGTCTTCTTGGCAACTTCAGTGTGACATTGTCATTTATATATTTGATGTAGCAGTATTATTTGTTAATTTAAATTGAATGTGGTCTATGTCATTAAACCACCCTATAAACTTGGTCAAGGTTTGGGGTATATCTTAAATCTGGGAACTTCTTACTTTTCTTTAAAAAGTAGGTCTGGCAAATAGGTGATAGGACTGGCAAAACTATCTTTTATCACCTAATGTTCACATATATTACATAAAAATCAAAACACTTAGCCACATACCCCGACTAAACTGTAGGGTGATGATCATATTTAATCTAGAAAGGCAATTAGTTACTGTCCAAATAGTGACACCAGCTGCAGTTTATATAAGTTGTGAGAAAATACAAAACTGGCAGAACTTTAACCGGACACAAATTAAACGTACAAATGCTCGTCAGTGTATAAACCAAATAAAACAGCTATCACATATACAAAGAAACCGTGATATTAAAGATGGATTAACATCTCGGTTTAATATAATGTGATTATAACATGCCTAAACATTCAATATTGTGTTGATGAAAAAACCCAATACATTAAGGAGCTTGGTGGTGAAAAACCCAATTTGATATTTGATTGAGGGATGAAATGGAATTGATAATGCAATTTAAAAACTTTATCACTCAATTACATAAAAAATGGTGGGTAAAAACCCCAATTTGTGAATTCTTATCTGGAGCTCTGAATTTATGTAAGAGAAGCACACCCTTTAGATGGATGGAATATCCGTGGTCCAAAATATGAAGATATGTTACAGCATAAATCATTAGAGGAAAGAATTGAAACTGCTAAACTTCTTAGACAAGAAGGTATTGACTGTCCGATACTGGTAGATACCATGGATGATAAAACATGTCTGGCACATGGTGCGTTTTCCGAACGATATTACATCATCCATAACGGAAAGATAGTCTTGGCAAACGGACTCGGTCCACAATGTTATAGTCCACAAGAAGTAAAGTCTTGGTTAGAAGTATATCAGAAAACAATGTAAAATATAAAAGAATCACGTCTTGAGCTTTAAGTTTCGGCATAAGCCTAATCATATCTTCTGAAGAACAGGTCGATCTTAAATGCAATTTGATAAATCCGTATGGTATTTCGAGAACAACATGTCAGCTTTTTGCAAGCTTTTTTTTTATATTAACGCGATTGCTATTTTACCACGATTTTGTCATTATTGATATCTAAATAAATGAAGGAATCATTGTTATATATTGAGGTAACATATACGAATTAACATTGAATCTAATTCATATGTTTGTACTCTTATGAACATATTTTTATAACAAATAATTGTTCATATTTATTTTTAGGCTTTTTGTACATTTTATTTTAAAGAATTACATCACACAATGAAGAAGTCATATTCAAAGCATGAGATTTGACTTTGGATGAAATATGATGTTTTAAAGATGAAATAGTACAAATCTATCAGTGTGTATTAAATATTTGAATATAACATAGGGTTTTGGTTTATTTATAATGACAACAATGTAACAAAAAAAAAAAGATAAAAAAATGAATTAAGTGAATGTAAATGAAAGTAACAATTTGTAAATTTCGTGCGTCCGATGCGCTTTTCTGGGTTTTACCTACATCAGAAAGCCCAAAAATACGAAAGCCAAGGATGTATACATACTTGAATTCTGGAGGTGCTATATGATCAAAAGAGATATAAAAAGAATAGTTTTAAGTCCATCTCAGGTTAACTTTAAATTAAGTAAATGTAAATGAAAGTAACAATTTGTAAATTTCGTGAGTCCGATGCGCTTTTCTGGGTTTTACCTACATCAGAAAGCCCAAACATACGAAAGCCAAGGATGTATACATACTTGAATACTGGAGGTGCTATATGATCAAAAGAGATATATAAAGAATAGTTTTAAGTCCATCTCATGTTAACTTTATCTGAGGGCGTTGGAAACTTAGTTTCTGAATAATTCCTTCATTGATCAGCGGAGAATTTAAAATAGGTACGTTATGAATCTTGTCAAATTAACAGACAAATGAAATACACACAGATAAACAAAATTCTAAAAATATGAGTATAATATAAGTAAATTTCAGACCAATTCAGACTGGTCGAGTAAAAATCAGTACAGTCGAGTACAGATATAGGCCATTTCAGACGTTTACTGGTTTATAGTGATATAATACAGCTTTTGACAAGTAATTAAATTTGCGATAAATGTATTTTGACATTCGTTATTTCAAGTATAATATTTTGTACTCTTTGAGATTATTATTACGCCTTGGAAGTTTCAGACTGCAGTTGCAAGTACACAAAGTCGATAAGATACATTTACAGCACTCAGTCTATTAATAGCCCAATTTACCAACATAAGCTTCAATTATAGATCTAATGAACCTGTCAGTGATATTTACTGCTCATGTATTAAAGGGTAAGCCTACAAAAAAAAAAAAAAAAAAAAAAAAATGACAGTGGTGATTATGACACCTTTTTTACCTGAATTTATTTTATTTATCTGGATAATTTTATTTTTAAGTTTGATTTTAAGTCCGTAAAGTTTAACACCAATATTCTTTTATTGTAGCATATATCTTTTTTCGTTGGATTTTGTTCAATTCCGTAATTTCGTCTAATCAGAGTAAAGATTGGTGACATCATGCATGGCGTTACCATAGTTAAGCGTCCTAATACCGCATCAGTAAAAACAATGGAAAAATCATGAACATAAAAAATCTAAAGATCTGTCAGGTCACCAATTTTCGGAGTGTTCCACATAGTCCTTAGCATGTTAAAATTTCCCAAAATATACCCTTTTTCACATCTTAAGTTTTCGAGCTCTTGTCACGTGAACAACTTTCAATATAGAAATATTGTCTTTTCCTGAATGTAACAATTTCAAAGTCGTGTATGTGCAGGTTTAAAAATTAACGATGAATATTTTCATAAAGTAGGTTATACGTTAAAAGATTTCACTAATGTTTTATACAATTTTAAGAAAAAGTCGTCTAAATTTATGTGCATGTATTTGCGGTCTTCTCGAGATTCATTTGTTAAAACAATTTCTATAATTATTAAGATCCTTGAGAAAATTTCCAAGAATTGATACTCTTCCAAGAAATTACGTTCTCATTAAACAACTTACAAGACTTTTATTTTAATTGCAAACTTAAAACAATATTGAATTTTAATTTAAGAAAAACACTTAAATGTTAAATTTTAACTATCTATTAATTTATTTATAATTAAAAATTAATTACTTTTGGCCTTATAATGTTCTTAATGGGCACTATTTATAATTTAATTAATTCATAACTAATAATAAAGTATACTATAATTTTAAAACAATATCTTAAAGTAATAAAACAATTTGCCTTATTTTACTGTCATATTCTATTAGAGTGAACATCTTATACTTTCAAAAGTAAGATTATAATAACCTTGAAAATAACCCATTATTTTTGCCTTTTTTTTATTTATAATTTGACGATTCTAATTTTAAAAGATTTAGTCCATTGTGGTCAAAACAGATTTGCCGAATTTAAAGACAACATTAAACATAGAGGTTAAACCTAGGAAAAGGCCTTTAATTAAAAACACTAATTAAAATATATAAACTCTCAGCTATTTGGTCAATAGTTTTTAATAGGCATTGTTTTATTGAAAGTTATTATTTATGGTAACTGCTTTAATTTGATGAACATAGTTTTACCAAAACTTTATAAAATAATTAAAAGTCTTTAAATTAATAAACAAAATTAATTATTTGGTACTTATTTTACAAAGTTTTTGGAATTATTTCACAGTAAGGTTAAAGAATTTTTATCGATTCGGCATATGGCATGCAACTTGGTTAAGGTTCATTTTCCTTCATTCAACTTGTAGTTTATTTAAAATTTTAGCCCATTATCATTAAAAACTATTAATGTTCCAAACATTATGTAAATCACTATTTTTACTAATCATAAAGACTATATAAAGTCGGATTACTCTCAATTATAAACTTTTAAAGCAATGAATTATACCTTGTGTCTTTTTAACCCTAAAAAGATTATTTATGGAATTCAAAAACGTATCTTTAATTAAATATTATTTGATATTTGATTTAACCACTTGTTAATTTGAAAATTTGTTTAAACGAAATGAAAAAAAAAACTTAGAATGGAAAGAACTAAATAATTTAAGAAATTACCTATTTGAACGTAATTTAAAATAACTCTTTAATTTCTATCTTTAACCAGATATTAGGCTTATATTAAGAATCGCATATCGATATGGGTTTAAGGCTGTTGGGTTGTCTTGCAAGTCATAGTTTATTTAAAAATTTTGAAAATATTTCTGTAAATTTTTGAAAAAATTTATTCAAAACCTGTAAAACATTTTCTATTTACGATTTAGGTTAATTATTTCAATTAAAATTTATAACATAAAACAATACAAATAAATTTTATTTACAATAAAATTCGCTTAGAAACATTTAATATGAAAACTAGGACATTGTTTTGTGAAATCAACTAATTTTTATGAAAATTTTTTACTTGGTCGTTTCTTTTGTTAAAGGTCTTAATTAGATGTTAGATTGAATTTGCTTAATTAATTTAGCTATTGGGTGTTATGGAACAAAGGTATAAAGGGTGAAATACGGAAAAAATAACAATAAACTGAAAGGACGATTTGACGACTAATAATCTAATTTAAAAAAAAAATAACTATTAAATGGAAACTACACGCTTATTGGGTATTCAAAAACCAAGAAGCATATCCCTTTAAAAGCACGTTAGTGTTTACTTTAAATTTTACGTTAACATGAATTCCTTTTATTTAAGGTTTTAATAACTTGTTCTGGTAAATTATAAGAAAAATTTTTATCCTTAACGAAAATTCATTAAAATGGCATTAAAGTTTATTAAATATAAATTTGGTATTATTTTTACAAAAAATATTTTTCTAATTAATTTATTTCAAATTCTTTTGCTGTTTATTAAAAATGTTCTATATCAAAACACATACTGAAACGCATATATTAACAAATTTATGCACTTATTTCCAAGGGAAAAAGTTTAATGATTTGGTATATTTAGAATTTTTTTTGATTTGTTCCAAATTGCAAAAGTTATTAAAGGAGTTCATTAAATTTCGTTTTTTTAAGCATAAAACAATCCCATTAAAACCGTTATTACATTAAAATTTCTTAAGTAGTAACTTTTTAATTATTGTCTTATAAAATTTATTGGGTATACCATATAAATTAAATAAATTGTAAGTAATTCCGGCATAATAAATTAATGTTAATTGGTTTACAGTTCCTTAATTTCATTTTAAATGTATGGAAATTGTTTATAATAATTTTGAACTTTTGAATAAAACAAACAATTTAAATTTATTTTGTAAATTAATAAAAATCATTTATTTGAATTATTAAAGAAAATATCAAATTTGTAAAAACAGTGAATATTTGAATATTTAACTGTTGAAACAACCTAAATAACAGGATAGAAACTGTTGACCGTGACTTGTTTCCAAGTAAATTATTGTTTCATTAAGGATTGTAAATTTTAAAACCCTTTAGCGAAAACGTATTTGAAATTGGCGATTAATAATCTTAAAAAATCTTAAGCCAAACCGAAAAAATTTAATCTAGTGATTTATTTATTTTAAAGTTTAGAAATATTATAATATATTTCTAAATGATCTTCAAAGATGCCATTTTAAATAGTCTAATTTTATTAAATTCCTTCAAAAGTCAATAATTAATTAAATGTTTTTAATTTTTGTTGTTTATTTCAAAAATTTGTTAAATAAAGTTGTTAAATTGATAATAATTTTTTATTTTTTGCCTGTTTTTGATTGTGTTTTGAAAGTTTTAAGTAAAATGTCTAATGATTATAAATAAAAGTTTGGCAAATTTTCTTAAATTTTTAACATGTAAATTTAATGGCCGAATTTTAAGAAGTGGTAAACATTAAACTTGTACGTAGTTACAAAACTTAATTAAAACCCCCATTTATTAACCAAGCCCTCCTCCTTTATACCGAATTTAAAATGTAAAGTACTGAAACTTAAGAACAACATTAGAGGCCAATTAAGATCAACAATACTTGGAACTACATGTATAATCAAAGTACTGTCAGAATCCATATGAGAGAACCTAAGATCATCTACACTTGGTGTCTAGCAGTTAGGAAATATACATAATGGTTCACAGCAAGCTCTCAAACCAACATTCCAGGTTTGTCTGACATTTATATAAGAGAAGAAAGATTTATGGTTAATGTACATGAATTGCTTAAATTTGAACTCTGGTGAATAGTTGTCTCATTTGCAATCATACTACACCTCCTTACCTTTTTTAAGAGACAAAATCTCAATCTACACTTCAAAGTATCTAATTTAAGACTAAAAGAAATCTACTTGATCCACTTTGTAAAATGTTTGTTAAGCTCTTCTGTTTGTTTTATAATCAGGCAATGAGTTGTAGAAATTTATGTATAGGCTAAACATTATGAAGTGTTGATTCCTTGTCTTTGCAAATGCTCATTTTTTATTATTTATAACTTTTTAGGACTGTGTAAATCAAGCTCTAAAACTTAAGAAATCAGAGAGTTTGTCAACCCAAGTTACACAGATGCTGAGAGATGTTGAGATGAGGGTTTGTATAATTTACTGATTATAGATGTTCAATTTTAATTCATCACATTAATATAAAAAGAAGATGTGGTATGATTGCCAATGAGACAAATCTTCACAAGAGACCAAATGACACAGAAATTAACAACTATAGGTCACCATACGGCCTTCAACAATGAGCAAAGCCCATACCGCATAGTCAGCTAAAGGCCCTGAAATGACAAATGTAAACGTTTTAAACGAGAAAACTAACGGCCTAATTTATGTTAAAAAATGAACAAAAACAAATATGTAATATATCAACAAACGACAACCACTGAATTACAGGCTCCTAACTTGGGACAGGCACATACATACAGAATGTGGCGGGGTTAAACATGTTAGCGGGATCCCAACCCTCCCCTAACCTGGGACAGTGGTGTAACGGTACAACATAAGAATGAACTATAAAAATCAGTTGAAAAGACTTAACTCATCAGATGGATACAAATAGAAATACATCTAAAAACACAGAGTGGACGTGGCCAGGTACTTGTACATCCCAACAACAAAAGACACTAAGATCTGAGAGTACTCGCAGTTACTGGCAGCTAGTTCAAAGCCATAAAACTTATAAAAACATCATGCATCTAAGACTAAATTATCAATCATTACACATCCAACATCCAATGGATTTAATGTGAAGACGTCATAAACAGTCAGAGAAAAACATGACCTTGTGCAATGTTCATGTTCAGAAATCTAAATGCCACAAAAGAAAAATTGGATTTGAGATGATTTGTAAACTATTGTTAATACATCTGAATGATAAAATTTGAAACATTAAAAATCAAACTTATCCCAGTCGTCTTACATCAGGAATAAAATATTGTGTAGATACTAGATTTTAATTTTTGGTATTTTATGTCAATCTGGTAGACGCTTTCTTTAGATTGGCATTTTTCATCTTACCCAAAAGAGAGAATTAAATAAAATCAGCTAACCCAGTGTTTTTAAACAACATAAACTTTTACATACAGAATATATTTCAGAAACGTATTCAACCTATTGTTTACATGAACATACAACTTATGTATGTACATATTTTACATCAACCTTAAATTTATTATTCTTAATTTAAAAATTGCTATGAGTACCATATCCTTTCAAAATTAATTTCAGGAAGTGCCCAAAGAAAGTGTTGGTACAATATGCAGTATTTTGAGATATTCCGAAGAAAACTTAAAATGGTCAAAAATTATTCACCCAGTTTGCACAGAAGTCAGGTTCAATGAAGAGCATACCACAGACTGTAAGTAAAACTCTCTTGCAATATTTTCTTTTCATGCTATATCATTAAAAGCAAAAGTTAGTATTTCTTCCGTTGCTGTCAATGAAATAATTTTATTTCTTTGTATAAAAACAATATTAAACTATAAATAAACTGTTTATATTCATTTTCAATGTGTAATAATGATTAATTAAATGGTTACATAAAATGATGTGAAAGTTGCAAAGAAAAATGAAGTCAGTTATATATGTATATATGAAACGTCAATTCATCTATAAACTATTTTGATTGCCATGTAAGATTCAGCAATGAAATAAGATTTAACATAAAACATTTGAAATATTTTACAATGTAAAAATGTATAGACATTTCATTCTTTATATTTATCTTTCTATGTTCGAAATACTGTCTTAATTGGGATGTTTTTAATTTCACTTTCAGCTGTTTAGAGAGCTGCAAGGCATTTCAGATATAAATAGAAATGCATTTCTGACTTATGGATATAATCATGGACTACAAAAAGGGGTCATGGAGGTTAAAAAAGCCAAGAAAAGAACCAAACTTGAAAAGTGCTTCATGACAATAGTCGGAATTCAAGACATGGATATTTGCAAAAAGGCTATACCCAGATGGTATAAACGGATTAGATAAATATTTAGGTATAAATAACATGTTATTCTAGAAATCTTGTGTCCAATAAAACTACAGTTAACTGTTTGACCGTTTGACCCATACCTGTATTTGAAAAAGAAAAGACACTGATAAAGGCCATTTGTTGTGTGAAAATATTTGTCAATACAATATTTTTATACATATATCATTATCCCTGCATTATTGTATAGACTTGAATAATAATAAGATTTGGTATTATTGCCAGTGAGACAATCTTCAACCAGAGACCAAATGAACTGGATTTAAGCAGTTATGTGTCACCATTTAACAATTCAATAAATAAAACCAACAGTCTGATTTATGTAAAAACCATAAGCGAATATAAAATATGAAAAACAGCAATCAACCACAACCACTGAAATGTAGGCTCCTGACTTGGGATAAACACATTAATAATGAGCAATGTTTAATGCTCAACCTTTCCCCTGTCATTATGTCAGCAGAAGTGAAACAGCTAACACAGAAGAACAAACTGTAGTCAAAGTCTGTTAAAAGGGCTTGACCAATCAGCTTGTTTAATAAGTAAAAACAAATAACAATAAATGTGGAATGTGTCCATGGGACACAGATGATGCCCCCACTTGCATATCATATAAAGATATAAAGGGACATAACTGAAGAACAGTAAAAGTGACGCTACCCAAATTTGTACTTGATCTGAGTTTTGTGGTAATAAGCATTGTGTATAAGTTTCATGAAATTTGGTTGAGGCAAACTAAAGTTAGAGAACGGAAACAAAAATTAAGCAATTTTATGTTTATAGAGGGCATAACTCAAGAACAGTAAAAGTGACACCAACCAATTTCAAACTTGATCTGTATTAAGTGGTAATAAGCATTGTGTAAAAGTTTCATAACGTTTGGTTGAGGCAAACTAAAGTTAGAGAACGGAAACGAAAAATTCAGCAATTTTTATGTTTATAAAGGGGCATAACTCAAGAACGGTAAAAGTGACGCCACCCAATTTTGAACTTGATCTGTATTATGTGGTAATAAGCATTGTGTATAAGTTTCATAACATTTGTTTGAGGCAAACTAAAGTTAGAGAATGAAAACAAAATATTCAGCAATTTTTATGTTTATAAAGGGGCATAACTAAAGAACGGTAAAAGTGACGCCACCCAATTTCGTTCTTGATCTGTATTATGTGGTAATAAGCATTGTGTATAAGTTTCATAAAATTTGGTTGAGGCAAACTAAAGTTAGAGAACGGAAGCCAACTTTGGGACGTACGGACGTACAGACGGACAAGGGTAAAACTTAATGCCCCCTCCGCTACAGTGGGGGCATAACAAGACAAATGAACTGACGTAAGAATACTCACATTTACTGAAAGCTAGTTTAAAGTCAATTTCAAACTTCCTGTATTTTAAAAAATCATGTTTCACAGACTAAAATAGTCCAAAATAGACCAACTGATACCTGTTAAATTTTCCAGGTGTTATCTATGTGAGAAAAACTAAAAACTTCACGACAGATGTTCTCCATTGGATAATCTAGGGCAAAAGAAGGTTAACACCATTGTACAAATTATATACACTTTCCATAAAATTTATATATATATATATTTAGCTACAACCAAAGAAATGAATATAATAAACATTTAGATTTTTTTAATCCTTTCAGAACTTGAAATGCCTGGATCACATATACCTCATGCGTTTATAGATTTTTGCAAGAAAGCAGTGGACAGCGGGGATATTGAAGCAGGGCCAAAAGATTTCCAACCATCCATCAAATTTAATGTTAAGATTGGACATGTAGATATTTCAAATCTTGAATCAGTGAAAGCTATCACAAATAAATTAAATAAAAAAATTATACAAGCTATGATTAAGAATGAAATAAAGATAAAGACAGAGTTAAACAATTTGAGTGAAAATGATGACACTTCTTCTTCAGATGATATTTGCTTTGATATTGAAAACGATAATAATTGTAGTACTGATAGTTTCAGTGTAGAGGATTTAAGCATGACAAACAATGATTCTGGTCTACCTGAATCTCTTGACAGTTCAGTTCAGGATACTGACACTGCTGTTACTGAGAGTAATCTGGAAACCCAGCCACCATATAACCAATCCCAGGATTTGTTTTAAATTTTAAAGTAAACAATGTGATTTCATTCAATTTCATTTACATTGATTATACATGTATTTTACTTAGAAGTTATTTCCAGAATTTATAATTATTTTTGGATTTTTAAGAGTATTATATTTCCTTTAGATAAAATTTGCCTTATATGCCTAATATGCACCAACTGCTATTTAAAAAAAAAGACTGTGGCTAAGGTATGAAAAGGAGACAGTGCATGACAAGATCTTCAGGTGATTTCTTATTGATGTTAAATATATTAGGTACATGGTTTTGTATATGATAATTATACCAATGCTCCAACAGAAATGTTATTTATCCTGGTATTGGTCAATTTTAAGATGGTTTCCATCTGTCAGTCCTACCTACAATTCATGTGTAAATCCATAACACATTTGTGTCTCATTTTTTCTTAAGATATTAAAGTTTCTAAATTTGAAGTAGTTTTGATTTGATAGAGAACAAAATATGATTGGATTGAAATCAATATTGAGTCCAAGGTCCCAAGGTTATGATTAGATATTGTCTCAGGTCTCCATGTCATTTTTCAGCAAATTTGACAGATTTATGTTTAACAGTAAATCTGTGTTAAAGGTCTCTGGTCCTTTTGAAATGGATATTAGGTCACTCACCAAACCCCCCAAGGTCGCAGGTCAGTTTGACCATGTTGGAGCCATCTACATGTAGCTATTGCTCTTAATTGCATTATGGTTATCAAGGAACTTTGTGTTTTGCAGAATTATTGTATCTATATTGTAATGCTCTGTATATATGAGTGTATAGTATAAAATAACTTTGAATATATTTGTACTCTTATCAGTTGCAGTTTATGTTTTTGAATCATGGCAATATATTACTTGTTTTATTATTATATAACTCGTTGTGCTTGTTTTATTGCAATCAAAGTTGTTAGCAATTACTAGTAGTTGGGCGATTGAAATGATGAAAATGTAGATACTAATTTACTGCTTTTGAAAAAAAAAACCCTGATATCTTTATCAATTAAAGTGATTGTACATCCAGCAAAAACACCATATGCAATTTTCGTTCTGTCAAGTAATTTTAATCAACGATTGTGGTGTTAATTGAGACATAAAAACAAACTAGAACCTGCAATTATTATTATCTATGATGTTCTGTTTATTTCATCAAACAAATGCAGAATTTTTCAAAATAATCCAGAATTTGATTATTACTTCTGGTATTAGCTAGTTGAAACAGCATACACATAAAAAGAGTCGCATTTCATGTTTGATAATGATAATGTTTGGACATATCACTCAACCTTAGAAGTTATTGTTTTCTTCACTCACAAAGAATAACACTCAAACATGGGCTGAAAATGATTAAATTCGGATAAATTCCATTCCACATACTTTGACAAACAAGCAAACAAATACGACTATGAACAATATGACCTGACAGATAGTAGTGAATCTATATTGAGAGCAGATTGCTGTTACGGTAAGTCTTTGTTGATAGGTTATTTTTTTATAATGATTTCTGGCTAAAACTATAAAAACAGATCACGTCACAGTGGTGTGACCATACTTGTATGACCACAGTAGTGAGACCATACTTGCATGATCACAGTGGTGTAACCATACTTGTATGGTCACAGTGTTGTGACCATACATGCATGGTCACAGTGGTATAATCATACATACATGATCACAGTGGTGTAACCATACTTGCATGGTCACAGTGTTGTGACCATACATGCATGGTCACAGTGGTATAACCATACATGCATGATCACAGTGGTGTTTCCATACATGAATAATCACAGTGGTGTAACCATACATGCATGATCGCAGTGGTGTTCCCATACATGTATAATCACAGTGGTGTAACCATACATGTATGGTCACAGTGGTGTGACCATACATGCATAGTCACAGTGGTGTAATCATACATACATGCATGTGGTGTTATCATACATGTATGATCACAATAGTGTTTCCATACACACAGGGTCACAGTAGAGTGTGTATTGTCAAAGGAAAGCCTTTTTTTCAGAATAAAAGTAATGACAACACTGGAGTAACATCGCATGATCTAAACCTTTCCATTTTCTAGAATTCTTAATAAACGCTTAATCTAAATAATACTCTGTTCTATATGCAATGTGTTGTCAGAATCCACTTAAGAAGCTAAGATCAACTATAATTTGGAACTATATGATTTAGTGCTGTCAAAATCCATAAAAAAAATTCCAAGATCAAAAGGACCTACTTTACCTACCTGTCCCAATGATGAATACAGATTATTGTGTCTTATAAGAAATATTGATATAAAAATAATGAAAATATAGAGCTGATCCGCTAATGATTGTTCATGTACATGATGTATACATGTCAACAATTACTAGTATATTGAAATTAACAATGCTAATAAATGTTTTATAAAGAGGTAGGGCCATTTTCCCGTGAGTTTTTTTCATTTGATTAGCTAGGTAAATCATGTTTTTAAATAGCCCGATAGATACTTATTATAGTATATGAAAACACGTCACATTATCTATTTTCATACCTTGAACAGGTATCCCTACAATAATCAAGGCCAAGACTATTGATTTTTTGTTTGTTTATCAAAACCAATATTCATTTTGTTTGTAAATGCCCTTGAGGAGCATTAAAATATGAATTATCAACTAATAGATATTCAAAATTAGATTTGTATTAAAAAAAACATGGTTCTTCAGTTAGCGTGTTAATGTTGGTAGGTAATTTGTAGCGTACATGTATTTCACAGCTTTGTTTAACTTAAAACTAACAAAATATTAAACAAGAATGTGTCCATTGTACACGGATGCCCCACTCGTACTATCATTTTCTATGTTCAGTGAACCATGAAATTGAGATAAAAACTGTAATTTAGCATTAAAATGAGAAAGATCATATCACAGGGATCATGTGTACTAAGTCTCAAGTTGGTTGGACTTCCACTTCATCAAAAACTACCTTGACCAAAAACTTTGACCTGAAACGGGACAGACGGACGAACAAACAGACGGACGAACGAAGGGACGGACGGACGGACGGACGGACAAACGAACGAACGGACGCACAAACCGAAAAACTGAATGCCCCTAAGTGGCGCCTAAAAAAGGGGGTTAAATATAAATACAAGAAACATTTAATAATCTAATTATCTGATATAAATCAGCTAATCTGATTCAAGATCGATCTCTGTTTTAATGCCAAGAAGCCAAAAAAATATCGGACGCATTTAACTAGGATGTTGTTTTCCTCAATCTGCATGTATCTATATCTATACACTGTTCAAGCTTTTAAGGTTTACCGTCTATATGAACCGGACAACAGCTTACACCAGTTGGTACTAGAACGGCTTGCGTAACAAACACATGTAATCTGGTCTTTTCTGCATGGCATTGTACCCTATGTTGTGATACAGATTCAACACTTTCTTGATGTTTTACCTACAGTCACGGTTGGTAGTGTAATTGATTTTTTCTGTGGTGTTGTTTCATTTTCTGATGACTTAGGTTCCGGTGTAGGGACGGTGGTACAATGTAACAATGCCAGTACTAGTATCTACACAGTTGGTGGATTGGCGATAAAATTACTGTCTGCATTTGTTACATATCATACCATTTTCTAAAACGTTCTTGTTCAAGATTTAGAAAAAATATTTTTGTTGTTTTGAAATTTTTCTGCTATGGCCTTTTTTCGTTATGTGTATAACACACACAACATTTGGGCTTCATTGCTACATAATCAATTCTCGTGTTATTGGTTATGTACAAGCACCTACTTCAGTGTGACTCTTTGAATTAAACAAACATCCGAAAAAATGTGATAGAAACATAACATTTTAAAATTTCAACATAAAAAATGAGAAAAATTAGCGTGAGATTTGAACCCCATCTTAAAAACAATCCATTATTTACAGTTTTAAGCGCTACCGATGGAGCCATGGCGACTCTTGAAAACATAGTCGATATTAAGCAGTTATATAGGTAAAATTTAGTGATGTTCCACTTTTTATTAAAAAAGTTGTTTTTTAGGTATTAAGGACACACTAAACCAATTTCATTTTTGAGGGGAAAAGTTGTATAAATTACAACAACAACAAAAAACATAACTTTGTTTTGGTTTGAAGTGTCCTTCTAGGGGGATTCCCTGTTTTTCCAACCTAAAAACACGGTAAATTCCGCATATTTGACTTTCATCCTTTTTTGGAGGTTAAATTAACTATTATCCAGACATAACATAATACACAAAAATCGAGATATTGACCAAAAAAATTTTTATTTCATGTTTTTATCGTAAATTTTATTCTTTCAGCACTTTTTGAAATTGGCCCTTCTGTGAAAAACTTTCAGGGGAAATTGGCCCTACCTCTTTGATCTCATAGACATTTTAGGAATAAAAATCAAAAATATTTCAAAAAGTGAATTTTAATAAAACTGAATTAATTTTTTTGCTGTCTGTAATGAATTTTGCTGCAAACACGATTCATGATGTTGTCACAGTGTAATTTTGCTTAAAAATTCTTATTTGAATTTTATTAAGAAAAGCCTTATTTTAATATTTGAATTTATTTATTGCAATAATTTTATTTTTAATTATAAAACATTTTGAAGTTTTGTTACAAATGGACACTTTATTTATTCTTTGTTATATTTAGAAATTCTTAAGGACATAAGAAACAGGTGTTCAATTAAAATTAAGTTTTCTCTTTGTCAAATTTTAAGTGACAAATTTTATTACATAAGATCCTCTTACACTCTTTTGTTCAAATAGATGTAAATTCTTTGTTAATCAGAATGTCTACATTAGTTTCAATTAAGCTCTTACATAAAGCTCCTCCGAGCGATATAGGGGATAATCCTAACACGTGGTAACTTAAATTTTTGTGTTACCATGGATTAATAAGTAGAAACGAATTCTGATTGGTTGAACCTGCAAAATTGTTCAAATCTGTGAATTGTCTTTATTCACTAAATAGCGTCACTTTTCAAATTGAACGCAGTGAATAAAGACTATTTCTCAGAAATCAGATTTGACTATTTTCAGGTGAGTAAAACTAAGTTTGATTTTATTTTAAAATCTATTTCTTTATAGATTCAAAGTATTTATTTCATTTTACAATGTATATTTAAAAGTTCAAAAGCTCATGTTAATGAGTTAAGTCAATTTATCATTTTTAAGAGAAATTATCATTTTAAATAGTTAGAGAAAGACGCCAAACCAGTTAGTCAATTTTAAATATGTATATATCTTTTTCTAGTTAATATTTTGAAAGTATTTATCAATTTCTTACATGTTAAGTATTTTTGTAAATGAACACTAGTTGCCAGAACTAGACTTAAATGAACACGCTTCATCAGAAGTAATTTTTATATGGGAGACAACTCCAGTTTTACCGCGACAATTCATGAGCAAATAATATGTCTCAATTTACAGTTTATCCATTATTTGTGAACAATGGTAGGTGTAAGAACATTATTAATCAAAGCTTTGTGCATTAGTTCTCATGGTCGTTAGGTAACAAAAAGCTCTCGGAAGCTAGTAAACTGATGTTCTCTATTTATCCCATTGCAAGCCCAGTGTTGCACTTGTTTTCTTATTTAGTAAGATTCCTGTGTGTTTTATAGTTTTCCCGGCCAAAGTAAAGGCGTTTATTGAACTTCGTTTATTGTGTTATATGCTAGATGCATAAAGTTCCCCATGTTCTTATTTTAGTATGTGAGCTAGTCCCAAGATTTAACTTACAGTTATCTCCCCTTTATATGCAAATTTGTTTACAACTGTTTGCTTTTCTGTAAATAATAGCCTACAGCTATGTTTTAATGTAAATACATGTTTTAATAGTTAAAGTTACTGAGAATAAGTCGAAATTATTATTATAGAGATATTTGGTTGTTAAAATAGTACAAATGAATAGTTTATAATTTGTTTAATTGTTTACTGCAAATCCAATGCATATCTGGCTGCACCATTCAGAAACCAGTCGAACGCTCTAGAGTTCACAGCGTTCAAGGTGAAATAGTAAGAAACTTCACAGTTCTTATCTATAGTATTAATAATCCATGATTTGTTATTGTATCTCATTTTATGATTTATTGACTGCATTGTTATGCTTTATATTCTATTATGTAATATTGTTATTATATAAGACTTTTCAAATTGAACGCAGTGAATAAAGACTATTTCTCAGAAATCAGATTTGACTATTTTCGCCTGTCAAAGACTCCAGTCAACAAGATAATTATATCTTGCAACAGCTGAAAATCACAAAGTCAAAACCACCCTGCATCTGTCTGTCACACTTGCTCATTGCTCTACCACAAACCTACAACCTACACCCAAAACTTAAGTTTGACAATATGCAAACTGCATTATATGCAGTTGTCTTTAATACAGAAGGTATACTAGCTATGAGATTTGTAAATTTTGGAAATCATAATACCAAGTGGCAGCTGTGGTAAATGCACATGCCTTTGCCTCATCTTTTACCTCACCAACCCCTGACCTAAATGGCCACTTGGATTATTTTACATCATTGGGCATTTGTTTTCCATCCATATGCTATTCAGTTTCTATTTCAAAAGTTATATGTTCTGGATAAAAGGAGAAATAAAATTCAGTTTTGTTCAATGAGACAGCAACCAAACAAAACAACCAAAAGAACTATATATTGTCTGGGAAAATTTGTGTCTCACTAACTGACAACATTTTTACCTACTGTAAATTCAGAAATTTTTGCGTGCATTTATTATTGCGATTTTTCACGAATGGTCTAAATTGCGAGTTTAATTATTGCGATTACAAAAAAATCTGCATAAAGATCTATGATTCAGTTATCAAAATGCAAGTTCTTATTATTGCGATATTCACCCTGTCGCATTATTTGCATTAATAAAAACCTCACAATAATTTCTAAATTTACAGTATCAGAATGATCCAGATTAATATTGTTTTGTAAAATTAAATATGCACTCAAATTGATACAGATTGCAACAAAGATCTCAACCTCATTTCATGGATCAGTGATCAAGGTTAAAGTTAGTAACCTGATTAGGGTTGTTTATCAGATACTGTTTGCAATAGGTCATTTGTCAGTGTCATGTTTTTGTGTTTTTGTCTGTTTTTTCTAATACTAAAAGTACATGTAGAAGATAAACTATATGTATGCAATGATTCACAAATGTAAGGAGTACATGTCTGTCTGGCAGTTGTCATTGACCACATTTGCATGGTTCATTGGTCAATGGTAAGTCCTCTTTTAACATGCTACATTGTGTAATCAATAGGTCATTATATTTGGTGTATGGTTTATAATGATTATAAAATGTATATATTGAAATATTAAGTAAAAAGATGTGATATAATTGTAAATGAGACACTCCACAAGAGACCAAATAACACAGAAATAAACAACTATAGGTCACCATACGACCTTCGACAATGAGTAAAACCTATACTGCATAGTTGGATATAAAAGGCCTCCAAATGACAAATGTACAATTTAAAACAATTCAAATGAGAAAACTAATGGCATGATTTATGTACAAAATAATGAATGAAAAACAAATATGCCTGTCTTGCAGGATATTATATATATGTTTCTAAATATTTGGTTGATGGGATGATTGTAACAGAGGCGGATTTAAGGGGAGGGCCTAATGGTTGATTATATAGGGAATCACTGAAGCATGAATGGAGCAGGCCTCCCTTAGGCAGTCAGCCCCCCTTTTATGAAAAATTCTGGTTCCGCCACTGTGTAAGGCTGGCTTGGATTGGTTTATCTGACCTTGGTCTCATTTTCATGATCATTGATAATATTAATTTTAATGGCCCCGCAACAAAGTTGTCGGGGCCATATAGTTTTACCCTTGTCCGTCATTCAGTCATCCGCAACAAACCATTATACGGCTTTTTTTAAACGCCTTCGGATATTCCTGATTATTATATTTTGGTATGTGAGTTAACCATGATGAGTTACAGATCAAGTTTAAGTTTCGTTCCGCTCTGCTAATTTTTTGCCGAAATTACGGGCTTTGGACTTTCATAAATTGTTGAAAATCACAGTTATACGGATTTTTTTCTAAACGCCTTCAGATATTGGGTTCATTTTTGGTATGTGAGTTAACCATGATGAGTTACAGATCAAGTTCAAGTTTCGTTCCGCTCTGCTAATTTTTTGCCGAAATTACGGGCTTTGGACTTTCATAAATTGTTGAAAATCACAGTTATACGGATTTTTTTTCTAAACGCCTTCAGATATTGGGTTCATTTTTGGTATGTGAGTTAACCATGATGAGTTACAGATCAAGTTTAAGTTTCGTTCTGCTCTGCTGATTTTTGTCGTAGTTATGGGTTTTGGACTTTGAAAATCACAGTTATAGACTTTTTTTCTATACGCCTTAATTCAGATTTTGCGCTGATTTTTGATATGTGAGTCTACCATGATGAGTAACAGATCAAGTATATATTTCATTCCAATATGCTGATTTTCATGTCGTTTCAACACATCTTCAGTACATCAAATTCCTGTTTGCTGATAGTTTGAAATTTAACTACTCATTGATCAAGGATATTTTTCATCAAACTAGTATTGGTCTTGAGAGCTTGATACTATCCATGCATGTTTGTGTCCACATGTGTTGTTGAAATTGCAGATTTTTCAACTTTTTGAGACGGGGCCATGCGTGTCGTTCCGACACATCTAGTTCTGATACTTGTAGTAAAACTTTATCTTTTGGAATATCAACATAAAACCAATCATGAATGATAATTAGTAAAGCAGGTGAGACATTTCAGCTTGTGCACTCTTGTTAACACAAAAAATATATGGACTGCCACTAGAAAATGAATGGACAATATATGCTTGGTATGGACAAAATTCCTCCTTTTTACACTACGAGGCTGCGTATTTATCTCGTGAGGGGGGGGGGGGGCACTTCCTATATTCAAGGTGATAGGACGTGCCGCTGGAATAGGTCACCTTTTCAAGCTTGAAAATATGTGAATAGGTCGGGAAAACTATCAGAAATATATGATTAGGTCAATAAAGTTTCCATAACTTCTTCGTCTGTCATCTTTCTTGGTGTTCCCGGGTGTGATTTTATCAACCAATTTTTCTCTTTTGACACTTTGGTATTCTAGTCTTACATTACACTACATGAAACCCAAGCATTATGGGGAAAAGGTTACATTTTTATCTACGCAATATATGAAAAGGGTTGGGTAACAGAACCCCAGCGGCACCCTCTATCAATTAAGTATTGAAGTAGCCCCCCCCTCCCGAGTCCGATATACAAGGTAATTGGACGTGCCGCTGGAATAGGTCACCTTTTCAGGCTTAAATATATGTGTATAGGTCGGAAAAACTATCAGAAATATAAGACAAGGTCAATAAGTTCCCATAACTTCTTCACTGTCAACTTTCTTGGTGTTCTCGGTTGTGTTTTTATCAACCAATTTTTATCTTTTGACACTTTGGTATTCCATTCGTTTTTGAAATATAAATTATATGAAAAAGGTGGGGTAACAGAACCCCAGCGGCACCCCCTATCAATTAATATTGAAGTGCCCCCTAACCAAAGTTCAAATTTAAAAGTCAATATTAAAAAAAAATAATTTCATCTCCATATTATTATCATAGGCCGATAATTACGTTTCTTTGCAGCTAGCAGGTGGGTCAAACCAGTGTTCACACATCATTAAAAAAGTTGTCATACATATTTTTTGCCGCAATGACACACTCCACTTTAATTTTTTTAAATCAAGAACTTTCCTTATTAGCTTCCCTTTTGAAAAAACGCATGTCAAAAAGTAAGACAGAAGTTAAAGTTTGCCAATATCACCGACTAATATAGCGTCCCTGTGTACTGGGCGGAGTTTTAAAATTACAATCCCAACTTTTCCTGAACCTAGTTAGTAGTACAGATTTTGTTTATATATAATGTCTTTAACTGGTAGTGTTTGGAACTGCCCGGTAGACTGCGGGTGTGTGTCCTAGGCAATATCCCGACTTGGTCAAACCAAATATTTTGCGCTTCTTATGGGATAATAGCATAGACCGATATATAAGGTCTGAATACTAGTAAGGTCCCGGTTACTATCGACCAATTTTCATCTACATGATCAAAGGTGGAAAACTGCAAATTATTGAAGTGTCGGGTTTTTTTCTGCGTAAAACAAATAATCAATTTAGTGAAATGTGTTGCTCGAGTTCCGTTAGTCTATTATAATTCATTCTTATTCAATTATTTTAGTTATTACGCTAGCTGATATTTCCTCTTTTTTTTTAATGCGAACTCTGTTTGCATATTGATAGATACAAAAGAAAATAGAAAATTAACAAATAGCAAAATAAGTAAAAGGAAAATATCATAAATAGAAAACATTGGCCCCGAGGTCTCATGTTATAGGACAAGAGTTCCAAAAATCATAGAATCATGATACGAGAAAATTTGTTAGATATTTTCGTGCCCATTATTTGATAAAGTATATAAATCTTTGAATAAAAATGTTATGTGTGACTGTCAAGTATTTAGTCTTTGTTTGAAAATTGTAATGTCCAAAATTTTTTGGAAAATAAAAAATACTTAACTATTATCAAAATTTTGCAGTGGGAAAATATTTCACATACTCCGGGAAAAGATCCTACCAATACTTGGAAATGAAGATATTTAAAGTAAAAAAGAAATTTATGACAGTAACAAAATGTTATAATACGCCAAACGGTTAAAAGCTCATTAGAGCTTATGTTGACTCTGTTTGTTTACTTTGCCGACTCTAAATAAAGCTTCTTTATTATTATTTATTTATTATTTATAGCGTGCAGATGACCCCCGATGCCTTTATACTATAGCATACTATAGGTTTTAGGGAGCTACCATTTGATTTTAGGGGGCTAGGATGAAATTTGAAAAAAAGGCAGGACAGGAGTTTTGAGTAAAAAAAAAGGCAGGATGAGCAACTTGGCAAAAAAAAAGTCAGGATAAACTAATAAAAAAAGGCAGGACCGAATAGAGTGAAAAATAAAAAGGCAGGACAGAGATTACAACTAAAAAAAAAAAAAAAACCAGGACAAAGTTTTTCATCCTAGCCAACCCCCCATGAAAAATCAAATGGTAGCTCCCTTACTTGCTTTTGAAAGCCGTAAGGTGACATGCAGTTGTTTACATCGCTATCCTTTGTTTACGGTTAAACATTGTGTCATTGGCAAAATATTTTCATATATATATATATATATACTAATACATCTAATTGACATCTTTTGATATATTCAACCAGTATTTAAATGAAAATAGGGTACGAACTGATCCAAGGGGCGAACGTGTATGGTGAGAATGTGTTTTTGGAGCGAACGCACCAGATACCGTCGTACATGTCAATATTTATATTTTCTTTTTTTTTAATGTTATGCTTTGATATATCATGTATAATTCTGTCCTTTTTATGTGAAAAATGAACAAACCACTCTGTATTTCTGACCGTACGTATTTCCTGTTTTGTAGAACGTTTTGCATGATTTGTTGACATTGGGAAAGGGTGCTCTCATACACGCCCGCGTTCCAATGTCGTCAAAACTATTTTTGAGAAAACCCCTCAAAGCGACCGTTTCCAAGGCACTCGTCGTCAGAAACATGCGTTAAAATATGCGCACTGTTAAAGGGCCGAGCCACCTTAAATCGGTTTTACACGTTTATTCTCTTAACTTCAAAAATTAGCTAAGACAAAATAATGAGTAGTTTATATATTACATGTTCGAGCTCAAATCTCGAGATGTTCTTTTGACATAATAAAAACTTAATAATTATATCATTTTATATAAATTAATGATTTTTGTTCCATTTCAGAATTCCTAGGATGTATATAAAGTTTTAAGATGGTTGGCTCATGTTTAAATAATAACATGTTATATACGGTACAGACAAATCCTGTCCAATTAAGGAATAGGGTTCAAAATGACATTTCTTACGTTATTAATTGTTGCAAATTACTGAATCCTTAATGAAAGATGTTCGATTGTTTTAGTATTACTGTGGACTTCTCCGACCCTAAAAATCGGCTTTAGTTAGACTGTGTATTACAATGTATTATCTAACTAACAAAACCTGATTCGAGAAGAAGAAAAATAATCTCATTTGAAAGAATACTGAAAATGCACTCCTCCTCCGATATGCATATTAGGTGATAAATTATAAACGGCGAAAGAATGGAATCGTGGCAACGATTAAATTTCATTTGTACATATATCTGTACATATATGACTTACAATTCTAAATTTGACAAGTTATCACACCTTATCCGCGAAAATTGTAAAGAAAACGAAAAACATCCTAAACTATCCAAGATCTTTCCCGAGCCACCCGTACTGGTTTTCCGTAGACCCAAAAGCCTTAAAGACTTGCTGGTGAGAGCTGATTTATCCTCTAAATCAGGCTCTTCGTCAGCAAGGGGTGTGGAAACAAACATTGTCTGACTGGCAAGCAAATACTGAATACTCAGACTTTTAACTGTCACTCCACTGGTACGGAATACACCATATTTTGCAATGTTAATTTAAAGACTACAAATTAATGCTGTGTTTCTTCTACAGTGTAAATGTGGTTGAGTCAGAAAAGCCATTTGGGTTGTTTTACTACGCAGTCTCTGTTGCTATTCCTTAACATTTGTCAACTCTGAAATTCTAGAATCATACTAGTTTAAATCGCAGGGTGCAATGCATTTGGGATAGATCAATACGCAGCAACGGTTTAATTACTTAACCTTTGTCTAAATTAAAATTTATAAATTATACCAGCTCAAATCGAACTGCTATTCATTTGGGATGTGTAAATACGGCGGCCTCTGTTGAAATTACTTTACCTTCGTCAAATTTGAAACTTTAGTATTATACCAGCTCAAATCGGTCAATGCTATTCATTAGGAATGTATTACTATGCAGTCTCTGTTGTAATAACTTAACTTTCGTCACCTATGAAATTTTAGGATTGTACCAGTTCAAATCGCACATTACTATTCTCTTTAGAAGCATATCTATGCAGTCTCTGTTGTAAATACTCAACGTACGTCATTTTAAAAATTTTGAATTACACAACCGTTGTTCGGTTTTTAATTGTATAACTGTAAAGATTGTTATGGTTAAATCATAAAAGATTGATATGATTCATTTGACATCATCATAATCATACTGATGAAGGATATCTGTTATCCGAAATATTTATAGATACTTATATTTAATATTTCTTTTTTTAATATTGTTTTTTTTTTTGTACACTTTTTATGCGTATATATATATATATATATATATATAAGTCTAAAATTTGCACAACGATACTAATATAAGATGGTATTATACGAAGATGTTGTTATTAAATCGTGTTGACAAATATTTCGGCTTAACAAATAGCCTTCTTCGGTGTCAATGAGTTAAAATCGTGTTGACAAATATTTAACAATACTTCTTCGGTGTCAATGAGTTAAAATCGTGTTGACAATATTTCGGCTTAACAGCCTTCTTCGGTGTCAATGAGTTAAACTCATTAACACCGAAGAAGGCTATTTGTTGCCGAAATATTAAACTCATTGACACCGAAGAAGGCTATTTGTTAAGCCGAAATATTTGTCAACACGATTTAATAACAACATCTTCGTATAATACCATCTTATATTAGTATCGTTGTGCAAATTTTTAGACTTATATATTTTTTCTTATCTGCAGTATCGTCTATTCTAGACGATCCGGTACATAATTTGCTGGTTGGTCCTTTTATAGATATAAAAGGACCAACCAGCAAATTTACTATGTACCGGATCGTCTAGAATAGACGATACTGTGCAGATAAGGAAAAATTATATAAGTCTAAAAATTTGCACAATACTAATATAAGATGGTATTATACGAAGATATTGTTATTAAATCGTAGACAAATATTTCGGCAACAAATAGCCTTCTTCGGTGTCAATGAGTTTAACTCATTGACACCGAAGAAGGCTATTTGTTAAGCCGAAATATTAAACTCATTGACACCGAAGAAGGCTATTTGTTAAGCCGAAATATTAAACTCATTGACACCGAAGAAGGCTATTTGTTAAGCCGAAATATTTGTCTACACGATTTAATAACAATATCTTCGTATAATACCATCTTATATTAGTATCGTTGTGCAAATTTATATACTATATATATATATATATATATATACCTTCTTATAGAATGTAACATCCTTTCCTATTAATTACAAGCCGTATATTTTTACTAGTGTTATTTAGTTGCTGTCTTTCAAACAAACCCTCTCTCAATTTCTGTTCAGTTATCCGTTAGAAAAATGATTTAAGATCTGTTTTACATATAACATATTTAATGAAAAATCTCCATATCTAAAATTATCTATCATTGGAATCAAATCTTTCTATCTTGTTCTGTCATTTTTGATAATGTTCATATCTACACGGACATTACTTCATATTTAATTTTCGGCATGTGCACTGATCACTCTGAAGGGACACGTTTTCAACATCAGGACAACATTGACATCTGTAAACTAGTGGTGACGTGATGTGAACATTATCACAATCCGTATACACCCACTCTCCGTTTTTTTTAGCTTTCCTGCAAATACAAAATGTACCTTATGCAATATTTTCCATAACTATTGCAGTTCCATGTACATGTACATATTAACATAACCTGTACAAAACTGTCATTAGACAGTTGTTAAACTCCTAACTCATGCTAGTTATACATATCAATTGAAATTTAACGCTTCACGATGAACAAATATTAAAAAAAAGTCTTTTAGTTAATACAGTCATGTCCTAACGTGATATAATAGAAACATGGTACATGAAATGTGCTGGAGGCGAACAGACGTATGATATTTAAATTTTCTTTCTTTCCTTCCTTGTGGAAAATAAGAACAGTGGGGCATCACAAACATAAAATCGTATGGATAAGAGCAAGAACATATTAAATAAGTTAAAATATTTAGGAGTATTGACTAGAAAAAATGAAAATTAAAACACAATAAATATATAAAGGGGAGTCCATTCCCCAAGCGCCTGTGGTTTTAAAATAGGTATTAATAATAGAAACTCGATTTTTACATATTGTCATGTCGAGCCTCTCATAGTTTGTAAAGGCTTTGCTCATTGTTGAAGGCCGAACAGTAACCTATAGTTGTTATCATCTACGTCATTTGGTCTCTGGTGGATAGTTGATCTCATTGGCAATCATACCACATATTATTTTTTAGATCAACACGATTCCTAACCTATATGGAGACCTTTTTGGCTTAAAGCCTTTAGTTGTCTATTATTTGAAATGAAGTAAAGTAGTGAAGTATGATCCCTTGTTGTTTGTATAATTATTGAAATTGTTGCATGAATAAAATTGACTAGTGTAGAAGGTTTTAAATCACATATCAGAGAAATGGCCATGCAGAAAAAAAAAACTTGCGGGGGATATCCTTAAGAGTATAAAAATTGCCTAAATTTTGACGGTTAAAACTCTTTAACTCTTAAAAGACAAATCAGAAAATTTTAAATATCCAAAGGAAGCATACTTTCATCAATCTACACAACAATTAATAGTCTGATTTAAAGTGAACTAAGCATACTTAAGTAAGTGCATGGCATGTGTAAGTGCTGAATTGTAATGCAATAGTAAGTACTTATTGAATCATTATAATCTGAGGAAGTTACGATAAATTTTAATCAAGACCTTTTTGTGTTTATGGAGGAGTTACGGGTACAAAATTGATACACCTAGACAAAGAATTATCGCACCTCGGGAAAATTAGTACGTTGTGATTGGTTTAACGCCGTCACGTGGTGACCCCTTATGGATCCATATGGGATCAGTAGGTTTCATATGGGGTTCATGACGTCACGTCTACTATTAATGGTGACGTTATGTTATTTTATTTTATCGTCTATTTTTACAAAACTTGGCAGGAAAAGTCCCGTGTGCGATAAAATCATAATACGATTCACTACTGACCCCAACGGATTCATAGAGGGTTAGTAAACTCCATTGGGGATTCGGCCTATGGATTTTACTAACCCTCTATGGATCCGTATGGGGTCAGTAGCAAACCATATAACTTATAATAGCAAATTCCATGATCTGCTAAGGGAAATCCTAAAAATAATTCAGATCAAACAATTGAAAATGATATGCACAATATGGCATTTTATGGTGAAGATTATGAATAGGTTTCATGAAGTTTTGATTCGGGACTTAGGAGGAGAAACGGATACAAATGTGTATTATAATATTATATTGTAGTGTGCAGCTACGACAAACTTTTTGTCCTACAAAAGTTAACCCCGAAATCATTCGGATGAAGAAATGGAATAGGAGATGCAAAGGTAAATAATATACCATAGGTTCGATTCTGTGAACGTTTCCCGAAATTCTGTCCGGTGGTTCAGGGGCAGATGCGGATACATGTTTTTACAGACTGACCGTGGTAAAGGAAAGTACGGACGAACAGACGGATTCCCCCATCACTATATACCTTCCGCTTCAAAAAGCGAGGGATTGTTAATAAACAATGAAAGAACTTAAATAAATAACATAGCTCTGTTGAAAAGTCAATAAACTAATCAGCATGGTAGAAAATCAGTATATTAATGGCCACTGATTGAAAATAAGTAAAGCATAAGGCACTGGCTTGAAATCGTAAATATTGAGGAACTTCACTTCCTCAATTAGCACCCCTAAAGGAATCCCCTGTAAACAAATGTTAATATGTTTCTTACTGTTCGCAGATCCGCATATAGTTACACGACCTTCCAGAATCTATACCGTAGACAGTCTTAAATGTCTCACCCAAACAATCGTTTGACAAAGTCTGATACCCACTGCGTTTCATTCGTCGTGGTCCTAAAACAATTACATGTATCATCAATATTTAAAATTTTATTCTGGTTGAACATTCCAATACAACTTACAGAGCTCAACACTAAATTGACAAACAATGTTATGAGATATTTTTTCATTGTTCTACTGCTTTTACAAAAAGGGTTTCAAATGGATTCAGAGTTAAATGATTGTTTATTCTATAAAATTAAACATTCAAGAAATATAGACTACATTTATGTATTTATATTATAAATCAAATTAGGTTGATGTTTATTCATTCTCAATGATAAAAATTTCAAATATTTAAACGCTAGATAAGCAGAAGAGAAATTATCTTAGAAAATCTTATACCACACATAGTGCTTACAATATTATTTTAGAATATTTGTTGTGCATTCAAATTGTGTATTACCTTGTTTTGTTGTCATGTTAACGAGAACACCATCATTTGGTACTTTAATTTCTCTGAACAAGGGATATTCAAATGATTGGTAGAACTTTCTAAGCTTTTCCCCCATGAAAACTGTGTCAGTTATCTCACTATCCAAATAAAAATATTCTGGAACTAGTACGGAATTGTCACTGGAAATACTGTTTACTCCTTGGTTCTGAAAAGATCATAGTTGTATGTTTTCTTAATCATATAAGTGAAACATCATACAGCCAAATTTAAAATAGTTCCAACCCAGGATAAAGGGGTTCAACTAAAGGAAGTACCCCATTCAAATTCATGATCCCATTGGTTCCAATGTTAACCCCCTGGATTTCCACTGGTGAAACATCGTTTTAAGTTACAATAAAGTGACCATCATTTGTTGTCATCATAAAGGAAGTACACCACTAATTCATGGCCCCATTGCTTTCTATGTTAAATTCCTCAATTTCAAGCAGGCACAGCTCTTTTGTTTTAAGTTCAAATAAAGTGACAATCATTGCATGTCAAAACAACACTTTATTAACGTCTCCTCGGAGACGTTATTAAGAATTGAACGATGGACAATCTGCGGGCTGAATGCTTCTTACTACCTGATTGGAAGATATTACTGAGACGTGAATAATTAAAGTTCTTTGATTGGTTGGGACAATCCAAACCTAATAAATGTCTTTCAATCCCGTAGAGTATCGGATTTGTACTCTCTATTTTAGCAATTATATTTTGCCTAGTCACAAATCATGCATGTCGATACACAGGTAACCTTTATCTATAAATAGCCGAATCTCCTGATGTTTTGTTAACACGCACATGATTGTTTCACATTCAATCCATGAATCCAGTCGTTCACTGTTACGTACATTTTATACATGAAAAACGTGAGAAAACTTGAACATGGTTATGATATTTCATGATGAGAGAATGAATTGTTTGACAAACATGTAAAGCATTTACAACCATGATTTGAAGGATTAGTACGATAAGGACCTTATTTGACACACAACATTAAACGATATACTACGGCTTCATAACGTGTGTGGTAATATGTGTTGATTAATATGCAAGGCTATTTTGAATGAATTAATCTACAAAGCGAGAACACTTTCCACTTTTATCAGCTAAGAGACGGCTACCTTTTTCGAAAAGCTATTACTTGTGGTGCCTTGTACTGAAAAAATCAACATACCTTTAATGGTATATAAGAAAGAACTGGTTCCCGGAACTTCGGATGTACCAAAACAGGTACTTCAGATCTGACAAACAGGCAAAATGTACCCTCTTTTTAAATTTCATGCAATTTTTTTATTATTCAACATTTTAAGTCAATAAGTGTTCTACAATAACCACCAGTCATTCAGCTTTCATTTGATACCAAAATTACCTAAATATTCTACATATTTTGAAAGTTACACCCATGCGTAGGAACTATTTTGTGTTAAATATGTACTGTATGCGCTTTCTGACCGGGCCCGAATTGGTGGTGTCACACCTAAACGTAAGAATGTGACAATACAGCACAGAAATACAAATATCATTATCATTATGTTTCTTACGATCAAACAGACTAGAATGGAATACATCTTAAAACTTTGTACCAGTCTTCGCCCCATTCAGGGTTCGATGACTTGATTTTGCCAATGATTAATTCCTTCAAAGATGCTGATCCGGATTTGCTAGTTCACAAGATCGGACACATTATTCTGATCCCGAGGCGTAGTTTACTTTTACTTCTAAATGACACGCAGCTAAATATGTGTAAATATCAAGGTTATCTCGAAAGTTTTAAACGAACACATACATGTAGTATGTGGTTTTAAAGCATGATACTGTAAAATAAACAACAAACGAAGATTTTCAACTCTACTAAATCTCAACTTGTGGCCCTAACCTAGCATATGAAAATGCTTGATTTTAATTGGTTTGACGTCAGTTAGGAGTTATCAGCGTTTGACATCGGCTGTATTCAAGGTTAAAATGGTTAAAATGAACACAGCAGTGGTGTCCACCATGTGAAATAAAGTTTTAATCTTACTAAATATAAAATATCCGATAAACAGTTGATAAATGTACGAAAACGATCTGTCCTTGATGTCGTTAAATTATAAATTATTAGAAACTCTTACCCAGCTGTGCACCAACGCTTCCGTCAGATTTCCTGCGTCAGCTACAGTAGTGCTTTTCATCTCTCTCAGTCTACAATGATTCAACGCTGGAAAACACATGACCTGGAGTCCCTAAAAAAATAAAGTACACTATGATAATGTAATGTAACATTTATAAGTAAGGAAAAGCAGGAAAATAAGGGATTTGTAATTTTGAAAACAAATACATTTTTTTTCTGTGCTTAGGTGATGTTTCAAAGACATTAGTTTATTGTTGAAGATTGACATTTTGTCTTGTCGGGTTGCTGTCTTGTAGACATATACTCAGCCTATCCTTTATTCGAATATGTATGCATACAGACTTAAACTAGTACTACCATTACATATTACATGTAGTGTGTCTCATTGGGGTGTAAGCGTGATGCGGGATTTGCCGTTATTTTGTAAGCGTGACACGTGAAAGTCAAATTATTTTGCGTGAAAACGGGAAACGAAGTCGGGTTGGACACGTGAAAATACAAGCGCTATTATTACAATGATAAGCGGGATACGGGATTCTGACAAAACAATAAGCGGGGTCCGGGATCAGAACCCCCTATGAGACCCCGTATGTAATTGAAGTCTCAGATAAAGGAAAAAGACCAATTAAATAACATGGAGATAAGACATATTGCTTAGACAGACACCTGACTATTGTCAAAGACTGCATGCGATTTTGTCTAAATAAAGTTTGAAATTAAAGGTAAAGAAATTAATAACATTTAAAAAATTATAGCATATTTTTGACACAAGAAAACATACAGCTTTGAAATCCTGTAGTCGATGTGTTTCATACACATTGTTGTGAGCTGGCACATCGTATCGCACAGTATTCTGTTGTAGATCTGTCTGGATGTTCTCCACAAATCTAGCATTTCCTTCTTTGATATTCAAATCAAATTTCTGTTCAAAACAAAAAAATTAAACGAGATTAATCTAAACAACTATAAAACACTTTAGCAGACAAGAAAGCAATAAATGTACATGCTACTTTTATTTTAACTCAGTGACATGTATATGTATCCTCTTTTTAACTTTAGTCTTTTTTTAAACATACATAAGTTATTTATTATCCATTACTATTTTCCTGAAGAAAACCATTAGAAAATGAAAACACGTTTTAAATTTCATGCGTCTGGTCTGAAGCACTTTTCTGGATTTACTTTCATCAGAAACGCTCAAAGCCGAATATTTGAAACCCAAGGATGTATAAGAACCGAAACAGCTGAAGGGCTATATGACCAGTCAGGACATAAAAAAGTAACAGTCTTCATTTCATCGAAAAAGTGTTACGCATTTTCTACGCCGCTTTAATTCATTTTCCGTTTTTTTTTTTCCTTTTGGGAAAATCTTACATTATTTTGCAATATTTTCTTAAGCATCTTATGCATCACAAGCATCACAAGTTAATTTGAGCATGCTGATTTTTATCAGTATGAGAGTTATCCATTTCATGTTTAAACAAACTTAAGGAAAAAAGTAAATGGATAATTCAAGTCATTATTTTAAAAATCAAAAATGTTACTGAAAAACATTTTTCAATTTACTAAGAAAAGGGAAACTTCCGCATCAGTAGAAATTAGTTGCTTTGATAGATAAAATAATTAAAGTACATTCATATATTAAAACACAAAAAATAAAATAAAATAAAATAAAATAAAATACACACGGTGTATAACCATTGTTATAAATTCTAGAAATATCTTACCAACTGATAAGCCAGCCCATTTGAAAACAAAAGGGAAAACGTCAAAAACATGAACATCTTCATTTAAATCGCAGTTTTCTGAATTCTACAAAGGTTTCGAAATGCAATATTAATTATAATATAAATTCGACCGACAGAGAAAAACGTATCTATATATATGTACGGTAATATGTAGGAGTTTTTGTGGTCTGGTTTTTGAAACAAACACTTGAATATTTATATCTAATGACTTTCCTAACATTCAGGAAGTTTCAAATCGTAATAGTTAAGACAAAGAGATGGATTTCAATTGCAACTTTACCTCAAGTCTATAAATTCGAGATCACAAATTTTAAAAATCGTGATCGCGGATTAAAATCATTATCAAATATCTTATAATCGTTTATCACTAATTTAATTCGTGATAAAGAATCTGAGGAGTTGGTTATCTCAGATTTTGTAATTCCTGATTATGGCTTAAATTCGGTATCACATATTTTTTAATCCGTGATAATATATTAAAATCGTTATCGAGAATTTCAATTTCATTGAATTAAATCCTACAAATTGTATAATTCGTTATCACTAATAAAATTCTTGATAACGAATCTGTCATAACGAATTTCTTTATTAGAAGCAAGCATGATTTGGAAATTTTTCAAGCACACGCTGACCTTATTCATTGTGAAATATAATGTAGTTTCCTCTTCCCTTTTACAAAATTTACAACACTATCCAGAATAATTGAAAAGTGGCATTTTTAGTTATATAGCAATACATCAAGTAAATATTGTAAATGTATAGTCTAAACAATCAATGCAATATGAAGAATAGGTTCAATGGTTATATTTATCAACTTACAGCACTGGGTCGATACCTCTTCGGGAGAACCATCAGTCCCCGAGGGTAACTATCATCAGCTCAGAAGTCAGTATTTCGGTACTGACACGACTTATAACAAACCTTTCTAAAATTGTCCGTTTATAAATTTATAAGTTATCAAGAAACTAAGGATTCATCTCCCTGAGGCAAAGTTAACCTTAAATGGATTTGGCTATTATTTTTAGGTCCTTTCTGTTCATAAAGTTCTTCAACTTTTTCGGTTTTTATACATCCTTGGATTAAAAAATTCGGCTTTGAGGGTTCCTGGTTAAGGTAAATCCAGAAAAGCGCTTCGAACGCATGAAAATAAAGTGTTGATTTAATTTTTTTCAGTTTATGCTATATTGTAAACAAAGAACTTGTTGACTTCAAACCACACTATTTTCAAATGTAAAATACATTGGATATAGCCTCATATACATAGACATAGACATATTTTATTATTTCCAATCATGGTGTCCTAAATATATAGAGCAGTACAATCATTCATAACGATTCATAAAGAAAAAGGGATTTTATAATTGAATATTTAACGTAATTGAGCATAAAAAAACCTAGCTAACTACCAAATTAAATACAGTACTATATAATTGTCAAAGTTTCTGGGCATCTCTATCTGGGGAAGGGGAGACAACTCCTACTATACATGAGAGATAACTTAAAATATACATGTACCCATTGCATTTCAAAGATTCTCCTTTAACTAAAACAGTAAGACAAATGTAATATTCAACATAGATATATAGACTACTTATTATACAGATGAAATAAAATTCATTGTTTCCCTACGTCACAGTTCTTGGCCAGCGGTGGCAAGCTATTTACCATATCCTTTACTCGCTTTAACAGGATAATGCACTTCATGGATAAAGTCTATCAAAAATATATCTAATGACAAATGTTAAAACATGTGCAACCAACGGTTTTAAAATCATATCTAGTATTTAGGCAATTTGGAAGTTTGCGGATAACTGTAAAAATGTTGTAAGAGTATTTAGGATTTCTAAAATGCTTAATAATGTAATATTGCTGTTGTACTAATACTCATATCTGATCAGTAAAACTTTTTAAAGAAATATAGAATATAGAATTGAAATATTTGAAGCTCTTGATACGAACGATGAATGAATTTCATGCAACGGAATTTTGAAGATTGCGTTATATACGATTTTTATTTGTATGCAATAAATAATTCAAATTGGTTATGTTTTTAATTATACGAACACCATACATAGGTACATTATGTAAAATCCCGGTTTTATTTATTTATATGACTAGACCTCTGGTTGTGTTTTTCCCACGCGTCTCTTTTTCTACGAAGCTAGAGAATGGCTTTTCCCTTTAAATACTTTTTAAAGTGTTGATGATCATGAGCAGAACAACACGTACACTTCATGGATTAAGTATATTAGCACTGTGCCAATGTCAAAGTCAATTACTACATGTATCTATAATCATGGTCATGCGTTTTATTATATTTACAGTAAGCAAGTTTGCAAAAACAAATAATTAAAATATACATACTAATTACCATTTATTTAAAGTTGTAAAGATTGAAATGGAACAATATCATTTACACATTATGTAACTAGAGATATTATTTTGAAAAAAAAAATGTGTTAAAGATACACGATATATTCCCCCAAAATATTACTTTTCAACCATGTTTGATTTGAGAAATGGATATGTCTTTATTATAATACTTTCAATAATACTTGCTTAGTCGAAGATCATTGCGTACAAATAGATTTAACGGCAGGTCAGATTTCAAAAACCAAATTAACAACCAAGTCTGTTTTTCAACGTAACTTACAAACTGTTTAGGACTTTTTTTTAGCAGTCTAGAAATCAACATTTATTACCTTTGAGCAGTTATGAAGTTTGTATTAAAACAATTTTGCACTGGAGGTTACAATTCTGACTGTATCCACCTGTAAAAAGTTTATTAAAAGTTTAAGAACATTTATCACTTTAATAGACTGTTATACTACATCAAATCTCTACTCTTGATACACTTCAGAAAGTGTAATTTATTAAGGCTAAGGTTGAAGTCATTCCTTAGAAAGTGTAAAATGCAGAAATGTTGGCGAGCATTTATTATTGCGATTTTTAAACAATGAACATATACACGAAATTATTCATTATGATTTCAGGAATTTTTAATACAATAAATGCCATCAAAATTCAAACTACGAATATTTACGTTATCTAAACACTTCCCGAAAATACACAATATCGCAAAAATTCCTGAATTTATCGTATCTTTTTCATAGAAGAACACGACATGTTCCATTTGTCGTAGCCACAATTTTGTCTTCTTTTCTTGAGTTGTAACATTACCGAATACGGCTCATCATCCAATGTTTAACGACTGGTACCACTAGTGGAGTTGCAATTGTTAATCCTTCCGATGCACCCGAGTTAACCCACGTTAAACAGATTAAAATATGGTTCGTGTCGCTCAATATTTTAATTTAGTGTTGTCTCTTTTGTACATGTACGCTGTGGATTTTTGTTTGCCTTTTCCTAATTTTTGCTACTCTTTTTTATCTATATCGTTTTAAGGCCGTACTTTGACCTATAATGGTTTACTTTTACAAATTGTGACTTGGATGAAGAGTTGTCTCATTGGCACTCATACCACATCTTCTTATATCTATATATCGTTTTAAATGCCTCCTTGTTATATTATCCATCTGTCTGTATAGTTTACAACAAAAAGTAGAACAAAAAAGAAACCGAAAATTTTCATTTACATATGTTTATTTAAATACCAGTGAAAAACCGGTTTTGATCCTTTTGACCCCATTTTAACTCTGAAATTCAATGTCATATTCATTTCCAGGAACAATTATCATTACATTTTTAGTTCAAATAATAAGCATACACCAAGATCAAGGTAAACATATTTGTATAGTTTAAGGTATATTTCAACAGACGGAAACCATACAAATCCATACCTGTATATATTTGTTCTCTGGTGGAGAGTTGTTTCATTGGCAATCATACCACATCTTATTTTTATATATGTGTTGAAATGGTTTTAGAAATTAATTCTTTAAAAGTTGATACATTCTAGATTTAACAATGATAACTATTATTATAGTTATTTGTCAGCAGAGTGACACTTTGGACATAAATATTCGAATTGCTGATTTGGGGCAATTATGTAGAGAAAAACAGTATGCGTTATATTTAAGAAATGAATGTTTCTTTTTGTAAATTTATTAGCGTGTAAAAGCGTTGACCGAGGTACATTTTGTATGAAGCGCGGAAGCGCTTCATTCTAAAAATGTGCGCAAGGTAAACGCTTTTACAACCCTATAAAATTACTAAAAGACGCACTCAATACTTATAATTACATTTTTTGCTAGGATCATGAAAACACGATTTCTATCAAGTTTTTCTTTTATTTACCTGAGCACTTTATTGTGAAAGCTCGTGTCATCATGAATGTTTTTACATTTCATTTAAGAATTGAATGCTTCTTTTGTAAATTCATTGGGGTGTAAAAGCGTTGACCGAAGTACATTTTGTATGAAGCGCGGAAGCGCTTCATTCTAAAATGTACGCACGGTCAACGCTTTTACAACCCTATGAATTTACTAAAAGAAGCATTCAATACTTATAATTACATTTTTTCGCTATGATCAAGAAAACACGATAACCATCAAGTTTTTCTTTTATTTACCTGTGCACTTTATTGTGGAAACATGTGCCATCATGTATATTTCAATTCATGCAATTCATTTTGAAATGAAGAATGACGCGAGATTGCTGTTAGCCAATCAAAATAACGTATAATAATGAAACATACACCTAATGTAATTATTTTGAAATGAAGGTTAATTTCAAAATGACACGAGATTGCTGTTGAAACATACATGTAATGTAATTATATTAAAATATTATATGTTATACTCTACATACTATATATTACATATCAGATGTGACATAAAGATATAAGATATACAAAGAAAAATCTAAGTTGCTTTCTAACAAAAATCGTGGAATATTGCTTGGATGAGGATTCTAAAGTTCAGATAACTTAAAGGTATAATACACATATAACGATCGTGGTTTTGAAATGTACTTACGTCACGTCATATAGTGGGTCGATAAGACAGGGTAAATAATACTACGAATACTTCAAAATGATTTATTTATCAAGATTTTTAGTGTTCGTAAAATAAGTTTAAACCTAATTACAGAGATCAAGTATTTTGTACTCTAATAAATGATCAGGAAGAGCATCTAAGAACATATTATCCTGAATAATTCAGTCGTTATATTCCGCTGCTCTACGATGGCTCGCGTGGAAGAAAATCAGACACGGAGAGGGATTGAATTATTCGAGTGAATAAGAACAAGATATTGGTTACAAAGGAATATGAAACTTTTTAACAATTAACAAGGTCATTTTCTCCCTGCAATAGTGTTAAGTCATAACAAAACCATAGACAAAAGCCAAATATAAAATGTAAATGGTAAAAAAAATATACAATTAAATTATATTATATTACAGGGGCGGATCCAGAAATTTGCCAGGGGAGGTCACCTTACGAATTCTAAAAAAACGATTTTGTTTTATTTATATTAATGTCATGAAAATAGTAACAAATAAAGCAAACGGTTAAACAGGACTTAAAATGAAATTGATTCCAATTTCATTTGTCGTTGATGCCTGCCTGCGCGCAAACGTGTCAACGATCACTGTAAATTATAATGACGTGCATCATCGCATCAATAAAAGCTTGTATATAGACCGTCTATTTCTCAATAATGTCAAGAAAAAGCTGTGCTTTGGTTTTTGGCTTGGCGGTTCTTTTAAGAGGTCCGTTATCCCGGCCGAAATTTTCGTTTAATCTAGTACAAGCATGTGCCATGTCAGTGCATGGTTTGTATGCTAGGGTTCCCAAATTGTCAAGCCCCAAAAAAGCATATTTTTTTTTATTATTAATATATACAAAAAGCTTCTTCTTTTGGAGGGAAGTAAACCATCATATTGAATCAGCTAATTTCTCGGAAACAGTCTGTTTTTTCATTACGGGAAAGTTATGTTCCTGGTTGAAAATGAATCTTTATCAAATTAAATTTGATTCGTTTCTTATTTGATATTTTGATTGCTTCTTACGGCCCATGTTTAACCTATCCATGTCGCCTCATAGCAAAATGGATACGACCGATGCCAATCATACTAACAATGGCATTGATTTTTCTAATCTGTTCCCTCTTGATGTTTGTATGTTAAAGTCTGTGTGTTTCCGTCAGTTTCAATTTACTTTGATATATTTCAAACAATTTCAACATTTATGTAATTTGAATTCAATATAACAACATGCAAATGATCACAATTATTCTAATAAACACAATATATAATGGTTAGAAACATAAGACATTTTAATGAACAATAGTTCAAAGGACAAAAAAGAGGCAGAGGATCCCAAAGGGACAATCAAAATTTTAAGTCAAAGAAAAAATACAGTACCAGGGCAAAAAACGAAAAAAAAAAAAAAACGACGAAAAGACAAACAGCAGTCTACGAGGAAAACTATAAACTGACCAAAACAAACCCTCCTAGAAACCAGGGGTGATCTCTATTGGTCTGGAATGGGATCAAATCCTAATCCACATGTGGTACCCGTCGTGTTGTGCAGTGTAAGTACAAATTCGATTATAAGTCTCATTCCGTGATGTAACAATCGAGGAAAGATTGAAAAGATCAATAACAGATAGTTAGAGTGAGAAAGCAAGAAAACGTAGAACGATGCAGGGAACATGTCCGTTAATACAGCTATCTACAGTTAGGAGTGTCATCTAAAGCAGTACGTTGGTGCCAGACACGACACAGCTTTTCGCAATTTTCACAATAGTCCTAAACTTCTATGATGCACCTGTTTAGATGTGTAGAATGCAGGCGTTAGACTCGACGCCTCTTGTAAGGGAGTGTCACATACAAGTTTTCGGTACAAAAACCCAAACAAAGCAATGACATAGAATAGTGCTACTACAAACTATAATCTAGCGATTTGATGATTATCAAAATATATATTAAATGCAGAGATTTATCAAAATATATATTAAATGCAGACATTTATCAGAATATATATTAAATGCAGAGATTTATCAGAATATAAAAAAGAGATTTATAAAAAAGGGGGGGAAAAAAAGATTTAATAGACAAATTGTAAACTTGCTAGACTTATAATGATATTACTGAAAATACAACAATACGACTTTTTATTACTTTCTCAAACTGTGGAAACATTATTCCCCTATAAATCTCAATGCTTATATAAAATTTAGCAAAAGCTTTTATCAGGTTATGACAAATTTGTCCCTGTTTCATTTCTGTAGTACTAAAAATAGTACGTCCATTGAAATACATGGTGACTCCGTTCAAACACATGCATATCAAACCAGTGTCCAATAAGGAGGCAACCGAATATCTTTAAAAAGGGAAATTAATGTTATAACAAATCACGTGGTCCTACACCTTAATATAGAAGACTGTTATTCATGAAAACTTTCTCACAAGAACGCAAAACACAGTTGAGGAAAACACTGTTTAATGTAAAAAACAAACATACAAGTTTTTGGTACAAAACCCAAACAAAGCAATGAAATAGAATAGTGTTACTGCAAACTATAAATTAGCGAGTTGATGTTTATCAAAATATATTAAATGTAGAGATTTATCAAAAGCAAAAAAAAAGAAAGATTTAATAGACAATTTGTAAACTTGCTAGACTTATAATGATATTACTGAAAATACAACAATACGACTCTTTAGTACTTTCTCAAAATGTGGAAACAATATTCCTCTATGAATCTCTTATATTTATGTAAAATTTAGCAAAAGTTTTGATCTGATTATGACAAATATGTCCCTGTTTCATTTCTGTAGTACTAAAAATAGTACGTCGATTGAAATATATGGTGCCCCATTTAAACACATGCATGTCAAACCAGTGTCCAAAAGGGAGGCAACCGAATATCTTTTTAAAAAAAGGGAAATTAATGTTATAACTTTTACTATGAATAATACCATGTGAATCCTATACCAAGGTCTAAAATGGACCTCACAAAACTATCAATGCTTGATTTAGAAAGAGTAGGTTGAGTTAGATAAATTTCTTTTTTTCTAAATTTCATTCACACATTCAGAAAAATCGAAATTGCTTAAAGAGAATATTTCGTCTAATTTCTGCGGGTATTCAATTAAATCTCCGCACTCGCTCATGTTTTATGGTTGGTCGCTGCGTGGAAGCAACGGAGAAAATTAAAGATTCAGCAACACGAACACCATATAAAGCGGGCGTGATTTAAAGGGAAAATAGTTCCTGCTATACAAGACTTAGTGACATAATGTAATCGAGAAATGTTTTCTCAAGGAACGGAAGGCATAACTGTGGCTACACCGTGAATACATTCGTGGTCGTCATTGATATACAGTGTGTGGCCGTAGGTATTCGTCAATTGAGATTTTCACTATATATTTCATATAAAACTACGTTTAAAACAACCCAATTGTTGTGGGGGTCATTTCTGGTAGGATTTTAACCAGACCAGTCTGATACCAATAGAAGCAACATTGTCACAAGTTATATGTTTATTTGGTTGTCTTTTTTGTTGTGGAGCGTTTTTATTTCCTGGTGAAATAAACACAAGTAACTTTTTTGATTTAGAAATTGCTGTATATTTCTACCAAATTAAATTTTAAAAAATACCGTATTACACGTGTTCAAATCAGGAGAAAACCAAAACATCTGACGATAAAATTTGAGCAAGTAAACGGTTAGGGGAGGGGGGGGTTGACGCCAACAAACTAGTTTAACCCCGCCACATTGTGTATGTGCCTGTCCCGTCAGGAGCCTGTTAGTCTGTGATTGTCGTTTATTTCTGTATATCATATTTGTTTTTCGTTCATTGTTTTGTACATAAATCAGGCCGTTCGTTATTCTCGTTTTAATTGTTTTACATTTGTTATTTCGGAACTTTTATAGCTGACTATGCGGTATGGGTTTTGCTTATTGTTGAAGGCTGTACGGTGACCTATAGCTGTAAACTTCTTTGTCATTTGGTCTCTGGTGGAGAGTTGTCTCATTGGCAATCATACCACATCTTCTTATTTTTATAAATATACTTGTCAATGAGAATTTTCTGTCTTTCAACACCTGGTATGTAAAAATCTAGCCATGTAGGTGACGAATACTGTTGGCAATGTACTGATAATACACACCGTCCACCAAAATCATGATAGCCTTTGTTCATGGTCTCGAAATTCTAGTGGTCTCGAACTGTTTGAACACGTTTATACTGGCCGTCCTGTGTATACATACCAATTCTTTGGAAAATACAAATCAAACAGTGACTATAGTAAATTCGTTTATAGTAAAGTTTTTGTCCGAATTCAAAACATTTCTAATCCTTTTACATGGCTAAATAAGAGGCAAGTCAAAATGTAGGCTTGGTTTGCTCGCAGTAACTTATTATTTTCTGTGCGATGCAACATTTAATAAAGATAACAAAAAAACGCTACAAACATCTCCAAACAAACACACATCTAGCTATTCTACACTAAATCAATATAATATAATGTAAATAATATTCTTTGCAGAACGTGTTGTGCTTAGAAGTTACTGTGAGCATCTCGACACATACTATACAAGTATCGGACTTATATATGACTATAGAACCCCACGCGTAATAGCGGCAAAGAAATATCCCTGCAGTACTAACTTAAAGACTTAATATAAAATACCAATCAAACTAGTTCTACAGTTTCTAAAGACAGAAAAGGGAGAATCAAAATATAACGGAATAGAAATAAATGTAATTTTAAGTGAAGCTTTGCTATTTCCTTAATGTTTTGTACATGAAGAAATGTGATATTAATGGCAGATCTTTTAACTAGTTAAATGCATTGAATTGGTATGTTATCATGGTTATAACTACGGATCAACAACCGTTTGACATAGAAAATATTTGCATGGACACTAGTCTGGGTGAAGAATATAACAGGGGGTGGGGTGGGGGTTTGGGAGTACATATTGAAAATTGAAACTTTTTGTCCATGTTTATTTTGCAGAATTCGGCATATCTATCTTCGATTAGAAACTTCCTCTGAGCATATTTTTGGCGGGGAAAATGTGAATTGATTATAAATTTAACAGAAGCAATCAAAGATCTGCCTTTAAAACCCAATTCTTCAATAATGTAACAATTTAGAAGAAAGCCTGAATATTAAAAAAAAAATACAATTTAAAAGTTCAAACCTTTTCCTACTTAGAGGTGTATTTTCTCCTTTCTATACCCTACAAGAGAACTTTCCCATGAGCCGTGGAATGAATATCGTCTGCATATTTCCAAAACGTTAATTTTCATGTAAATTGATGGCGTCGTGTGTTAATGGCCAATCAAATCAGTATATGTCATTTAATCTGCACGGTCGTAGGAGGCCCGAGCAATGCAGATTAAATGACAGATACCGATTTGCTTGTTCAATAACTATAACTTGACTTCTGCACGTTGATTTTGGTTTAGGAACATAGTTGAAAGTTAAATAATAAATCAAAATAAACGAAAATATATATTTGCTGTGAAATAACACCAATTTACAATTGAAAACATTACTTCTGAAGGAAGTATGGTTTATCTTATTAAATACATACAAGATATATATTCCAAGTTGTATTTTTTAAACGTGAAGTACAAATGAGGATGACGAATGAGATTTATGGTTCAATTCTATGATATCTTGCCATTCATACAGTTGACATTTTGTAGAACCACGCTGATTGTAAGTAAAAGCTACAGCCTTCGGTTCATTTTTGATGAATTTAGTGCACTGCCCCAGATGAGCGAGTTTTAATGTTGCGTTCCTCGGTTGAAGCGCTTGCCCATGTATTGCCGTATTTTCCATGATTGTGTTCCGATAAATAGTTGATTGGTAGTCATCGTGTTTGACGGCTGATATTGGACTTATAATTTCAGAAAACAAGTTACACTTTCTGTAATCGCTATCATCTGTCTTGCATTTTATACAATACGTGATTGCCTGACATTCGGACCTTTTTAAACAGTTTTCTTCACAACTTTCCAAAGGCGTGTTTTTTATAGTATCGAATTGACCTTGTAATTTGGTCTTTTTTATGTTCAGGGCACTACTTAGCGAGACACAAGAATCGACTTTCCCAATAGCTTTCAGGTCATTGCAATACTGCGTTTTGTGACGTTTTATATTTTCGAATATTAATTTGTAGTCTACTGAAATATGACTCATATAGCGGGCAGTAAAGAGATTTTCGATTGAAGACAGTTTATACCCTGATGGTATGGGATTTTCTTTAACAGTAGACGCCCATGTCATTGCATCACCGTTGGCCGGTGGTGGTGCGCCAACGGATATTGTTTCTGAGGTAACCTTGCTCATAAAGCTTGATGCAGCTTGCTGTTGTGATGAATCAAGGGAGAAACCACCACCAACGCTGAATAAACCGGAATAGCTGGCAGAAACAGCAACATTGACACCTTCTGATTCCTGTTTTTCATACACTTTCGTTTCCATTTTATAATTTTTTACAAATCTTGCACCAAATCTAGCGTCTGTTATGTAGTGTGTTCCAAAAAGAGAAAAGAATTCAATGTATGTTTCTAAACTGTCGTTTGAATTAAGCTTGTGCACCCATGAGAGAAACGTTGGGTCAAAAGGTGGTGGGTTATCTTCAATGAGTCTGCTATAGTAATAGTAACAGTTTGCCTGGGATGTGACGTATACGAATTCTCCTTTACCCATAGATCTTGATGACTTTTTGTATCCAATACTGGCTGAAAATTTAACTCCCCAACCTCCTCCGCTAACTTCAGCTGATGTTGACAAAGAAGAAGCAAGATCTTCTTGATTTCTTATTATCCTTGATGTAAATGATGTATCACAGGAGACATCTGGAATAATTTGTAAACCACGTGGCACACGATAGCGACAATCAGCTGTGTAAGAACCAGTTTTGTAATCAGCTTTAAAAATAGAAAATGTAAATCCGGGATCGTGTTGGTCTGCTTGAGGAAAACCTTTTAATATATCATACCCAAGGAATACGTAATCAATGTCAGGGAATGATCTCGTTAGCCTGCTTGGAATTTTACATCCTAGAGGAAGACATAAAAAATCATTTTATAGTATGAAAGTTAAACTACGCTTATTACATTAATATGACCTGTATGATATGAGCCATTTGGCCCCTGAAATTGCAAAATTGGTAAATTAATTCAAGACTTTCAAAATTATGTCAATTGTATTGATAAATGACCAAGTTGATATAATCTGGACACATTAGTGCAAAAAGCCCACATGCGATGTCATTATATGACACCATAAACATGCTGAAATTACCATATTTACCATTTATTTTACACATAGTTTTTGGAAAAAAATAGTCATGAGTTAAGATAATTTACACACATTAACATTTTTTACCAAAATATCTTTTGGGGTTAAGCTTATACTGTAGGTTCATATCTAAATATCAAGGACACAATCTCAGATGAGGCTACTTTGGCAGTTTTTATGCAAAGATGTAAGACAACGTTAAAAACTATGAATATTAATATCTGTTATACTAGTTTCCTATGAACATAAAATATGACATTAAAAGTGTTGATTCGAACGAAATCATTGCAAGGTACATTGATGAATGTCAATGCAGGTACTGTTAGTTTCACAATGACTCTATATATATTGTGGGATTTCTGCTTTTACTTTGGCTCTTCATGGTCATAAGTACTCCTAATTTACATAACATGTGAAATTTGATGTTTGAACACAAAATACTATAAAAATAAAAAGATGTGGTATGATAACCCATGAGACAACGCTCCATCAAAGACCAAGTGACATAGAAGTTTACAACTATAGGTCACCGTACGGCCTGTAACAATGAGCAAAACCCATACCGCAAAGTCAGCTATAAAAGGACCCGAAATGACAAATGTAAATCAATTCAAACGAGAAAACTTACGGCCTGATGTATGTACAAAACAATGAACAAATATGATATACAGTAACACACGACAACAACTGAATTACAGGCTCCGGACTTGGGACAGGCGCATTCAGAATGTGGCGGTGTTGAACTTTTTTTATGAGCCCCCTAACCTGGAACAGTGGTGTAATAGTACAACACAAGAGCAAACTATAAAAATCAGTTGAAGAGGACTTAACTCATCAGATCGATACAAAGCAGAAAAAACATCTAACAAAAACACAGACCGGACTTGGCAGGTTATTTATACATCCCCACAACAACAAAACAAAACACAAAGTACAGATCTGAGAGTACTCGAAGTTACTGACAGCTAGTTCAAAGCCAATAACAACTAATAAAAAATAGTCTGTTTTCTGACTAAAATACTTTGAAATATTTGAACAGTGGTTTGTCTTTTTGTCATGGAATAGACTACTTTCATATTACCGACTTTTGACTCCGGATTATATAATTTGTCGACTGGTTACCTTGGACATCATGGTACTCGGTCAAGTAAGAGCAACCAAAATAAGTAAAATCAAACATATAATCGATGTAATTTGAGGGGAAAGTTTACTGTTTTCCGATGATTTTGTAGTGAAAAAAAAATATTAACCCGGTAATTTTCCCCCAAAATTGTACCGATTGAAAGCTTGGTTTTACTTCTTTAGCTTGCTCTTACCTGACTTGGTACCATGATGTCCAAGGTAACCAGTCGACAAATTATATAATCCGGAGTCAAAAGTCGGTAATATGAAAATAGTCTATTGTCTGCTTTTCTTCGACTATTGTGTATTGTACCCTTGGTATCTTTTACTAATTTTGAACATACTGTGGCGGATCCAGGAGTGGGGGAGGGTAGGTCCGGGGTTAGAACCCCCTTTTTTGACGATCAATGCTTTTGAATGGGGACATATGGTTGGACCCCCCCCCCCCCCCATTTTATCCTGGGTTGGAACCCCCCTTTTAAAAATGTCTGGATCCGCCCATGTTGTAAAACTTTCTATCAGGGTCATGAAAACGAATTTGGATAGTAAGAAGATCTGAAGACTAAAACTACCATACCATTTTCTGTTTCGATAAATTATTTTCATATTTTGATATTTTGCTTTTTAAAGGTTCTTAAATGACGTTAATCTTTTCTAGTAATTATAGCTACACGTAAACCGTGATGTTTGTCTGGAAGTGTGGAAAGACAGATTTCAGTCCTAATTCTTGTACAATTTTGTAAATCAAGGTATCATTAATAAACGCGAAAGATTGTTAAAATTGCAACACACATCCAACAATAGACAACCTGTCGTGACATAATTCCTAAGCAGACCCCAAAATTCTACAAAAGATATGATTTTGAAGCATTTTAACTATTCAATATGAATCGTACTACACCTATTACAAAATAACCTTATTTCCCCCATTTCTTCTCTTTCCAACTTTATTGTTTTATAAAGATTTCTTACCTATATCACTTGTAGTATCCTTTAACACTGACCCTCTGAGTGGTTCTGCCATGACCATATTTTGAGATCGTATGCTCTGTGTTCCAGTTTTTTCGCCATCATCGTTTTCTTTGCTTTTCACGAAAGATAAATAAAATGACAATCGTTAATTTTCTTCGATTCAAGTTAACATGAATTGGAAACGTTGCAGTCTTTTTATGATATTTTCAGTAGAAATTGGCCGTCGTGAACCTCAGCAAAATAAATAAATGAATTTTTTTTTTTTAATATATAACTGAATACTGATTTAATTTTTTATTTGTGATTTATATTTATAAGTTGAGGTTATACCAACCCGGAAACAAGTAGTTAAAGTACATTTAGAAGAACGGAATATTGAATCATATATCGCCATTAGCAGTCGGTTTGGTTAAATTAAGCCCAAAACATTCGCAGAATCACGTTTGTCTTGCAAGACAACACTTCGACCTCATTTGGATACATATGCATACGACCTACGATATGACCTCTGTTTGAGGTGACTGTGCATGTGCTTAACATGCTCAGTTATAGAAAATAACAACAGCCGAAAACGTGGAACTAGGGATACCTACAGGAAGACCAATTTTGCTGACAGATTTATCCATCCAAAACAAAATTCTTATACAGGTTACATGTATTCATGGGTGCATTTCATTAATTTTAAATCAATTCAACATAATAAGGAATCATTTAACACTATTTCGAAAATATCCATTCATTCAAATAATCAAATAATGAAAGATTACATCAGATACATTTTTATTATTACTTTTATTCGTAGTTTAGACTAAACAAGTCGATAGCTATATATAGCATTTTACAAATACGGACTGGCTTTCCTTTAATTTGCTTTGTAGAATTATGCAGCTCAAATTCAAGCGTAGCCTAACATTAAAAAAAGTTGAAAAGAGTACAAATTGAGTATGCATTCGAATGCAGTGTCTTTTCTTAGTTCAGTGTTTTTTTTTTCTTAATTTGAAAACAACAATCTTACGTATCGAAAAAATAGATAGCCTTAGGGGATGAAATCTATGGAAATCACAAACGTTTAAGATAAACAAATATTATTCAACTGAGAGTTAAAGTCAAATGAAACCTCAAATTTAAAAGAAAGTTGATTATGATTATATTATATAAGTTTTACTATAAAACACGTGTACATGAACTTTCTTTTAAAATAAAATCATTCGTCTTAACAAAATCTTCAGGAATGTACTGATATTGAATTATTGTCTTTCCGTACTCTTCTTCACCGATAGCTTTATCGTATGCAGTTATCTTAGCCACGAGTCCTGTCGTTAGTACTCCGCAACCGCATGTATCGCAAGTGCTAAGATAAAAACTGTGGAGAAAGGAAAGGAGAACAAACGTGGAAGTTACAGATGTTGATAGTGTTAATTGTTTCTGAAGGAAATTTAAATACACAAAATTTTTTATAAACTGTTAATTGACAAATAGAATCGCATGGAAAATTTAAAAAAGATAAACATCGCTGTATTGTACATTGTATGTCTATCATCACTTATTTTTCAAGTGCTCAATGATTCTGTGTTAATTGTTCAAAAGGTCAGGTTCGGTAAAATTCTGCAATAAAACACGAAAGTTAATTAGCAGGCAAGGTTTTCACTGACAAAAATATTTTTTGTCGATTATATGTTATAGATTCGTAATGAATGTAAAACATTGTGCACAATAGAGCTTACTCAAGTTATTGGTCGTTTCCTTCAAATATTATAATGACAATAATAATGAGATAAATAATAATGATAATAATAGTAATAATAAATTATACGTGTAGTTGAAAACGGTTAAAATTTATTAGATAAAAAATTATCAAAGATATCAGGCTTCCAAGTTGGTGCGCCAGACACGTGTTTCTCTTAGTGGTAAAAAAGGAATATGTGAGAGAATATTCTAAAATGAAACGCAGTTTTTGTGGTAAAAAGGAACATGTGAGAGAATATTTTAAAATAAAACGCATCATACCGTATAACTTTCTCAAAGTTTCCAAAAAGCACAAATTAATAATTTGAGAAAAAAAATCACATCTGCGTGAATATTACATGTGCATGTAAAAGATTTAGTTGGCCAAAAAAGTTGAAAAGCAAGGACCATACGGTATTGGTTCCTGTAACAAGCCTGGATACTCTGTGAACGATGGTTTCTTCGGTAAGTGAAACATGAATGTGAGGAAAGACGATTGTCAAAAAGTATATCAACACCTTTGAATATAACAGAAATTTTAATTATTTCGTCACTATAAGGCTTTTAATATTAATTTACCTTTGGTTTTTACCATAAAGCTGGTAAACTAAGAAAGCAGCAAATATGACTAGAACCACCATGATTACTCCCATAAAGACACTCTGGCTACATTTCTGTTGATAAAGAAAAATAAATAGGCTTTCTGTTTTATATACGACTAACTAAAAGCTACTATAGTTATACTTCAATAAGTGCGATATGGTACGTGTGAAATCGGTGCATTTGTTGTACTTAAAAAGTTTATAATTACATTCAATTTGTATGACGTTACAGGGGATTTTTTCTATAAAAACATACATAAATAACATACTACAAACATTCCCCCAAAAAAAAAAAAAAAAAATAAAAATAAAAATTTGAAATAAGATATGATTGCAAATTAAACAATGAAATAAAATATATATTGCCACAATTAATAACAAAAAAAGTATTTATATTATTAATATGTTTTTTTTATTATAGTTAGTATAGTATACTAGTGTATCATCTTTTCATGTAATATCGTAATTGAAACAAACCTTATCTACCGGACTCATGAATGTGATTTCGATTTATTATTCGAAATCAGTGAATAATTTGATTAAAACAGCTTATTTCGACTATTTAAACAAAAACGTAACTGTTAACAAGATAATCCTGAAACACGTGTAAAAATAGTACAAGTTACTGAAATGTTTTGTGTTCCTTTCGAAAGCACCGAACTGCCACACCCTCTATTAGTAAATAATGAGTATATAAATGATATAAGAAATGATAATGGAAAGACAAGTGCTATTTAATGTCGTTTATAGATATAAGAAGATGTGGTATGAGTGCCAATGAGACAACTCTCCATCCAAGTCAAAATTTATAAATGTAAACCATTATAGGTCAAAGTACGGTCTTCAACACGGAGCCTAGGCTCACACCGAACAGTAAGCTATAAAGGGCCCCAAAAATTACTAGTGGAAAACCATTCAAACGGGAAAACCAACGGTCTAATCTATATAAAAACGAGAAACGAGAAACACTTATGAACCACATCAACAAACGACAACTACTGAACATCAGATTCCTGACTTAGGACAGGTGCAAACAAATGCAGCGGGTTTAAACGTTTTAATGGTACCAAACCTTCACCCTTTTTTTGAAACAATAGTGTAACATCACAACATAGAAAGACACACTATAAAATATTAACTGAAATAGCTTAACTCAATCAAAGGACATAGTTTGTTCATTTGCAAAACAGTTACCGTTGACGATTTTGTGTCATGTCTCAATACCCCTTTTCCCAATCATATACACACACTCATGTTAAATTATATCAAAATAACAGAAAAAAAAAGGTTTTGATCCTTAATCAACTATCTTTTACTAAAGCGACGGGTCTTAGGGAGATTAACAATAGATTGGTAAAGTCTGCTGTTCGTGAATGCTTATCTTTTTTGCTTGAACCCCTGAGGGTTCATGGGTTCACGCATATTAATTAGTTAGAAATATAGTCTATGGAGGAATATTCGGAAGCTAAATTATTCTTCATTCGGAACACTTATTCATCTTATCTGTATTAGCCTCCTGCAATTAAGATCACCTCCATACGGGGGTATCTGAGATATTTAAAACGTCGCAATAAAGAAATTGTCACAAATCGTTTATTCTCTTATCTGATGTATCTATAGATCACTTTCAAACATGTATGTTAAAGCTATATTTATGCATAGTAAGTGTTTACTTGAGCAAAGATGACAGTTGCAACGTTTGATAAACAAGTGAAAGTTAAATGATCAAGATTTAACAACCTATGGTATGGAACATCAGTGCCAGATATTAATGGTGTTGTGGTTTCTACATAATTTTTGGATTTGTTGATTTGTCACAATAAATTTTATGCACATGTCATTTTGACAAATCAGATAAACAAAAATGTCCGTTTCAAAAACTGAAAACAAAACAAATAAAATAAAGACTGTTTGTTAATATTCCCAGGAAATAATCATATTCTTAATAAAATAAAAATATATTATATACTTTTTAAATAAGAAATAGATTTAACAATTGCATGTTAATCTTTCATGAGGTCTTCAAAAAATATGTTATGCAAAAGAAAAAAAATACAAGTACACAAAAACAATTTACTCCAGATTTTTACACTGAATAAGCATACAATGGATTCTGTAAACATTGGAAAGTTAGAAAAGAGTGTATTTGATCTTACGTTCGGGTATTTGTTTAAGCAATTATATATCAATATAAGAATTAAGATTGAAAATACATAATATACTGAGACCAACATTCTTTTAATAAATATATCTGCATTTATGAAATTGTGTTTTAAAATTAAAAATTATTATGAAATGCGATTCCTTCAACATACATACGTAATAAATCTCAAGACTTTAAACCGTTTTTGCTACCTAAATAAATGTTTGTTGCCTATAATTCAGAATTTTATCAGTGTTTCGGGATTTTTTGCTTAAAATTGTTTACGCATGGGTCACTTTTCAAAAGTCTCCCAACTACTACCTCGCAAGGTATTCTTGTTGGCATGCGTTTATATGCTTTTTTGACCTCGTGTGACTCAGTTTTATTAATGAAATCTTTTGTATCTCGAATGTAAAAGTTAAGCCTCTTCAATAATGGTTTTATTATTGGATCAAGAAATCTCTCAATGCGTCTCGTGGGAGAGTTATACTTATTGATAATTGGTCGGCAAGGAACATTTAATGTCTCCTACTATCTGACCAGTTCGCAATGCCTCATTAATTATGTCTAGATTTATTTTATGAATTTTTGAAAGAAGGTACATGTGTCCATGTTTTGAATCATTATCATTCTTTAAGAAAGTATACGTCTGGGAATCCATTTCTTTTTATGTCCCTTCGTAGCGGTGGGGGCCTTATGTTTTACCCTTAACTGAGTTGGTTTCCGTTCTCTAACTTAAGTTTGCCTTAAACAAATGTTATAAAACTTATACACAATGCTTATTACCACAAAATACAGATCAAGTTTGAAATTGGTGGCGTCACTTTAACCGTTCTAGAGTTATGCCCCTTTTCAAATGAAAATTGCTGAATTTTTCATTTCCGTTCTCTAACTTAAGTTTTCCTCAAGCAAATGGTATGAGACTTATACATAATGCTTATTACCACAAAACACAGATCAAATTAGAATTTTGGTTGTGTAACGTTTAATGTTCTAGAGTTATGCCCCTTTACAAACATAAAAGTTTCCGTTCTCTTACTTAAGTTTGCCTCAACCATATATTATGAAACTTATACACAATACCTATTACCACAAAAGTCAGATCAACTACAAATTTGGGTAGTGTCACTTTTACCGTTCTACAGTTATGTCCCTTTAAAACTTTATATGATATGCAAGCAGGGGCATCATGTGTGTCCCATGGACACATTCCCTTTTTATTTTCATCTCACTTTATAATTAACACCACTCTCATATTGTCATGATTTACAATAATTTAAAAAGAAAATATTATCCTCCACACACATGGCCATGAAAGCACTGAGATACAATTTTTAATTTGGTTGAATTAATAAATTGCATAAAAAAGTTCTAAGGTTCACGTATTGCCTTTTTTTTTATTTAAAAACAACTTGTTTTTTGATCAGTTGGACAATCTTGATCCTTTACTATTTTCCTAGCAGCTGTCTTTTCTGTTTTATAGGAATCCGGACTAAGTCTATCTTCCGGGTCCCTTTGTATATAATATTCTGCAATTATATTGCTGTATGTCATGTTTTCAAATTGAATATGTTTGAAAAAAAAAGCCTTATCATATTAACATGTTACCTTTTTCATGGAAGATTTCAGCTTGGCAATATCTGATTGGTTGTTCGAGATCAATATACCTAAATCGCCTGTATTTTTCCTGTAAGATTTTGTTCCTGCAGACATAGCATAATATTCATCTGACTGTTCATTCTCTTCCATTGTGTACTGCTAAAGTATAATTATTTTTTTTATTATAACGATTGTTACCCTCAGATGTGTCTTTAGTTTTCCAATATCCAGATATCGTTATTTTTTGGTTTGTCTCGTTTCTTTAAACGTAAATATCATAAGTATCTTTGTATTAATATATTATTTGTTCAGTTATTCAAAGTTAAAACCACACTGAATCACGTGAAATTAATTAGGTAATAACCAATTCATCTAACAAAAATATGACTGACTAATAAATTGCTTAGTATGTGCAGGGAAGTATTATATTGGCTGTCAATATAAATTTAATACTTCAATGATATGTGCAAAATTTGTAAGAATTAATATTTGATATAAAAGTTCTTTATATTTGGAATACAACACTTTACATTGATACTAAATACAATCAATATATTTGAAGGACAGGAAATACAAAAGTTATTGGTATGTTTAAAACATATTAATATAAATATGTTTATATACTGCTTTCTTCTTGTGAAACAGCTTGGACAGCAACTACGAACAAAAGTGATGAACCAGGTTTTAAAGAGCCACAAAATCTCTTGTATGACAGTAATTTCAGATCCAATTAATTGTGTATCTTGGAGTCAACTTTTTCGTGTTTCGAATAAATAATGGACGTGGTTGTACTTTGCAACAAAATAAATGCGCATGGTGAACTTACGAGATTGGCTCTTTTAATTTTAATTTTGTTTCTCCAACAAGCCTAGATGGTCCAGCCAGATTTTGCAAAACATTTTTTTGCAATTTTGTGTTTCAATGCTCTTCAATCATGTTATTGATGTGACCTTCAACTGTTTTGAATCGAGTATTACTGATGAATCTTTTGTAGATGAAACGTGTATCTGGCGTAAAAAATTAGAAGCCTGGTTCCTTTGGAGAATTTTTATAACCACTGTGTCGATTACACGGCTTGTCGTTATTTCATCCTTGATGTACCCCAATCCCTGTAGTTAGCACTTCTGTCCTGATACGAAATATTGTAGATGCGGTCAATTATTTTAAACCGTTACAGTTCGTAACCTATTAAAATCTTTCTCTAAGATTTTTCTACCACCAGCAACACTGGCGAGTCTTGTGTAGATTAATACGCGTCTAGCGTAATTAATTATAAACTGTATAACGAAATAACTACAAAAGCAATTGTTTTAGCCAAAATAACATTTGAACTACTAGTATATATGAAAACAATATGTTTCCTTGCAAAACACACATTACATCATACGTTGAACTTATATGTTTTAAACCGCATAAAGCGTGCTCGCCTGAAGTGCAGGAGGTCTTTGATTCGATTTCGACCGGGTCATACCAAAGACTAGAAAAATTGTATTCGCTGTTTCGAAGTATTTAAGAGTAAGAACAAAGACTTTTGTGTAAGCACGGGTCATGATATCGTGTCCTGGTAAGGCGACATGTTTTCAAGCGGACTGTTAACCTTGTGAACTAGCACGTTAATATCCGGCCCATTATGTCGATCTACTGTTGCTTCGCATCACGGTGTGGAGCTATTAGTTTTAGTCGATATACACGCCATCTTGAAATAATTACTTATCACATATAGATTCTGATTGGTTGCATTATGGTGCGGCTTAGATACAGCAACAGCTATTGGCTTAAATGAGATAACGAATAACAGACTTTTCTTGTCTCAGGATAAGACATCAAATACCGGAAAATTAACTATGTGTAGTTCAGTTCCGATCAACTGTAATTAATTCCTGATCGTTTTATTATGCATATATTGCACACTGAAATTCAATATTGAAATATCAATTATAAGTACGTGTTTATTTGCTTTGTTAATCTGCAATATGCACAATTTGTTTTGCTAAACAATGTTCCCATACAATGTTTACAAAAATGCATTATCTGTATTTTATAACTTCTGCCATTCTGCACACCTCCAGAGTCGTGTCTATTTGTAAATGTTTTAATTTTCAACATGTAAAGTGAACAAAATTTTAAAAGCATTGGTGTATACACACAACACTGAACAGCCAATTTAAAATTTCAGGAAAGTTCATCTTAATATATATATATAAAAATTAAAACAAGTCTAAATTGAAAACAACGTTCAAACCTATGATTGCGTTTGCATGCAAAACAAATTTCTTGTTTGATGGGTCTAAATACAGCACAAACAACATTTTTCAAAAGACCAAAAAAGTGAAAAAGTATATTTTAACAAAACGCATTTGACTAACAGGTCGAACAACAAATGTTCTTAAACCCTGCCGACTGCCATACAAAAATTGATATTCCAAGTCTAAGACATCCATTTTATATCAACTGATATCTAAAAATATCACATTTCCAATACTAAATTAACAACCATTTGCACACATATTACCTTAAATTAGGATAGAGCGAAGCAGTCCTCAGTTTTTAGAAAGCTCAAACTTGTACAAACCAAGGTTCAGCTCATTTACATGTTCTCGCCCTGATATGTGTACATTATTTGCAACTGGACGTTAAACACTGATCAACACTTAGTCTTATTGATTTTCATCATTTATATGTTTTGAAATCAATGTCGACTAAATAACTGGATAACAAAGTTATTGGTCTACACTTTGTATAATGAATAAATTAGCTTAAAGTAATGAATAAGTATGAATAAACTGAGTAAAAATAAGCATGCATAAATTGAGTAACAAAAAAGTATGAATAAATTGAGGAAAAATAAGTATGAATAAATTGAGTAAAAATAAGTATGAATAAATTGAGTAAAAATAAGCATGAATAAATTGAGTAAAGATAAGCATGAATAAAATAAGTAAAAATAAAGATAAATAAATTCAGTTACAAATAAGTATGAATAAATTTAGTAACAAATAGATATGAATACATATAAATATAGTTATTTTTGAGACTCACGTTTTTGCGAGGATGCTTAAGACAAAACCTGATCCCCCTTTCTGTCGCAAAGAAAGCTTGATGCTACTACAGTAATAGATTTACAAGATTTACGAATGAACATTTATTCAATGTGATCTTAAGTGGTAATTCATGGAAGAAGAAATTCGCGAAATAATTGTCAGACAAAAATAGACATGTTTGACGTAATTTGAACTGGTTTGAACTGGTCATAATTGGCAGGATGTGAAATACGTAACTTCTACTTTACTTAAATTCCGGTGGGTGTTGCAGACTTGACGATAGGTTTTCCAATATTTATTTCTGTCGTTTTTTCTTTGAAATGAATATAGCATAGTATACAGTATATAGCGTTGAACACCATCGAACAAATGATCTATGATTGATTAAGATGTTCAAGATGGCTCTTCCAAGTTAGAAATGTAGACGCTAGTTGGCTATATTTTAGGTCCTATTTGGTCGTATAGCTCTGCAACTGCTTCAGTTCTTATACATCCTTGGCTTTCAAATATTTGGCATTGAGCGTTCCTGATGAAGGTAAATCTAGAAAAGCGCTCCGGACGCATGAAATTTATAGCGTGTTTGTTTTTTCATTTTTTTGTAGTATAACCTCTATATGAAAATAGTTGACCTCTGGTTTCAGTTGGGTCCTTTGATATGAATACGGGTGGTTAATATAGGTAAACTGTTGATTGCTCTCCTTGAATATTAAAGGCCTCAACAAAACAGACAATAGGCTCCTTTGTGAAGATGTATACAGCAACAAGGTCAGTAATACAAGAAGTTGTTTTATGGTTTAATCTATTATCTAGATGAGATGACTATTCATTGTTCTAAAATAGGATATTGGTGAAGGTTTTTGATTACAGTATCGAGAAGAATTTCATTGTTTTTCTTTATATTTATACAAAAGAGAGAAGAACCAATTTGTGATGTTCTAAAAACACCTCTTCATGATTTATGTATATGTATAAGAATGATTACAAGATCTATTTAAACCCTACATTCGTTTGTTGGGTAATTCAGTTTATGATTTATGCAAATAAAACAGTATTGTTTGAGGCTATGTCTGCGGGAGCACACCATTATTATCCTGAAAGGAAATATAATAAAGCTAACTTCTGAAATGCTTGAAGAGTTGTTTTTGTTTTAAATTCAACAAGGCTGATTACAGTTGACAAGATATCTTTAATTGATATGATTAGATAGTGGTTGTGGGAATTAATTATTTTCATTTATTTATTAATGCCTATTGTTCAGTAATTATTGGAAGGCAATTTTATACTTTCAAACATATTAACATGTATTTGTGTTCATTGTAGTCTATCTTGTCCATTGGGTTAATTCGGTCCTTACATATTGTAAGACTTTGACTGAAAATGGAGGATACCCAAAAATCAAATTTGTTGCAACACACAAAGATCAAGTAAAAGTAAGTACTGACATAAATTCAAGAACTGTGTAACTCTAATACTTTGCCATGTTAGACAGAGTCGCAATTGAATGTTGTGTTAACAACTCATCCCTTAGTTTTCCCCTATATCCCTGAACCTTCAGAAAAGATTGAAATATGTTGAAGTTATGAACCTGCCATAATGAAATTGTTTGCGGTATTTTGATCAGCCATCTGATTTACTAGATGGTATATTTTGTATAAGTAAATTTTTCAGATTTTAGCCTAGATTATTGAATTTTCACAGAAAGATTGTACACAAGTGATGCACCAACTATTACAAAATTGTTTTAAGATTTTTTTCCTCATTTTTCTGACCTTAGAAATGAGTGATTTTCAACAAAAAATTATAAATGATGAACCAGATGTGTACTGTCAGCTCCTATTGTTGTTAACATAGTTCTATGACACCACGTAGAATGTATTGAAGTTGTGTACCTGCCATTTAGGTTTTTTAAAATTATTTTCCAATTGTTCTAGACTTAATCATTCTTCATAAAATTTTCAAAAGTTGTTGACACATTTTATTTTTATTCCAGATCTCTGAAACTACACAAAAAATTAGCCTGAACGTTTTGTAGGACATTCTGTATAAAAAAGGTGCATCTGAGATATGATCCATCAATAATCATGGCCGCTGTTGCTTGAAATATTAAATGGTTTTTTTGGGGGATTATCCCCCCTAAACAACATCAGTTAGTGCCCATGTGACAGTTTAAGTAGTTAATTGTTATCAATGGAATTCTCTGAACAATCACACAACCCATTTTGGAACTCTTGCAATTAACATTTCCATTTTAAGCAAATGTCAAAAGATTTTTGCTAGTATCTCATTGTATTTATATATCTAAAGGTATATTAAGATTTGTTTTAGTGAGAAGAAAAAGTTTAGATTATCCTGTACACAAAATAAATCATTATTATCTCTTGATTAACAGAATTGTATATATAACGTTTAGATGTGTGTATATTTTAGGGTGATATTGAGGAACAGAGACGAATTTTAGAAGACTCAATCGAAAAACTCTTTGAAAATCATGGAGGAAAACAACATTAGACTTAGAATTAGACACACTGAAGAAGCAGTTGGTAGAAGTTGCATTAGACCATCCTTGTTGTGGAGAATTGATGCCAACCAAGTTTGTACCCCTTGAACTTCAATAAGCCAGAAAAGTAGAGGAAAACAAAAAAATACTAACAATTGATGAACTGAATGACCTTAACCAGCAGAATGAAAAACATGCATTAAACCCTGATCAGCTACAAAAGTTTCTGAAGGTTAACAATGCCCTTGGAAAACTAATCTATTTCGATGAAGCCTGCTTGAGAAATACTGTTATTATTGATCCCGTGTTTTGGTAGACGTGCTACGTTCCATCGTTACTGATGAACAGTTTTGGCCAGAACATCTCATTAAAATATTAGGAGACCTCAAAGAGAGTGGAAAATTGTTGAAAAAGGATTTATATAAAATATGGAAACAAGACTGTTTCAAGAAGATCTCAGAGCATAAAGATTATATGGTAGAAATGTAAATTCATTTGGACATAATTTGCAGACAAAAAACGATGAAAATTAATCAGAATTTTTCTTAGTTCCATGCATGATTAGTAGCAAAAGAGAAGACAGCCCACAAATAGAGTTTGACAGAAGCATTCATCTGGCTTATAGGTTTAAGGAGGAAGTTGTACAACCTGCTATCCTTTACCGATTCATTGCGACTTTCATATCAATGTGGAAGCTTCGAGTCAGTGCTAAATCCAGTCGCCTGATGATCTTTACAGACAGTGCTGATGTTACAACTGATAATGAGCACAACATGAGAATTGACATTCAGGGAAATAGATTTATAGTTTCTCTTTCTCACAAAGAAAGCAAAATTTCCATTGTACCTACAATTGCATCAACAGCTCAGGAATGCCTCACACATGCCATTACAAACATTTCCAATTTCTATTTCTCAGTTTCAGATAATTCTGATTGTACTAGAGATTTGCCTTTTACCATTCAAATTGGTATAGTTTGTGGGTCAGATCTTTGCTTTTTTGACCACATGTTCAGATCAAATGAGGAATGGACATGCCCCAAACACAATAGAATAAACAAAACTAATTTTGTGTCCAGATGGTTTGCAGACAAGGTATCTATCTTTTATAGATTTTTAAAAACTTTTTGCTGTTGGATGAAGAGTCAGTTCACTTGTAAATGAATTTTAGGCTTCAATGGTAATTTTGACCTTATAATCATATGAAAAGTTTGAACAATTCATTATTCAGATGTGTTCAGTCTTTCAGTAAATTTTCATACTGATCCTTTCGGTACATTCAGTACTGTTTAGACAATTCCCTTGCAGTTTATTCAGAACTGTTCAGTAGCTTTTTATACAATTCAGTATTATGTTGATGTGTACAGGTAGATAAAAACTACTTAACAATCTGAAAATAGACTGAACAGATTTTAATTGACTGCAAGCCAATCGTCTGAACAGTTCTGAATTTACCGTTGTTGAAAAGTATGAAAATTGACAGAATTACTATTAATGACTTAATAATGTATTGTTCACTCTTTAAAAGAACCAAAACAAAAACAACACTTTCTTAATTTCATGCGTCCGAAGCGCTTTTCTAATTTGATCTTTATCAGGAACGCTCAATGCTGAATGTTTGAAAGCCGAGGATGTATAAGAACCGAAACAGTTTGTAAAAATCAGCAAGAAAGGGCTCAATCACCATATGGGTTCTATGCAGACAAAATCAAATATCAACAAGAAAAAATAGGCAAAATGCTGATCTAAGATTACTCACAGTTACTGGTTTGTATAAATACAAAAACCACTAAAACATTAATACGTGCAACTCAATCAGATTAAGTGTTAAGACATCATAAGTTCATTAAAATACAACTATAGTTTAACTTATCTTATAGGTACATACAGAGGATTACAGATGCCCAGAAGATTGTCCTGGTAAGAAATATCTTATTATCACCAACATTAGTTTGATTTGCTAGTATTTATAATATTACACATAAAAAACATTGTTTTAAAGGTTTTTGTGTTCGTTTATAAACATAAAAGAAAATTTTTAGAGAAACCAATGAGACAACCCAAAAAAAATATATAAATCAATATGAATAAAAGGCAAATCCGATGTTTTGTATATAAAGCATTGACACATGAACACATACCTATTGATAAGGCCAAAGTCCAATCAGATGTTGGATGTACATAAGTGAAACAGTAACGTATCACGCATGCTCATCTATAGGGTTAAATACAAATCAGATATTAGACTTGTATTAAAAGAAATCATCGAAATTACCAGGCTTATAATTTTAACACCAGACGCACCTTTAATATTCAGAAGACTCATCAGTGATACTCGAATAAATAATCATTAGGATAAATGCCAATTACATCATGTACATATTGGATGTACATAAAGGACACTTACCCATCCACACATGCCAATCGATTGATGCACATAAATGAAACTTACCCATTCACACATGCCAATTGACTGATGTACATAAATGACATTAAATTATCAACACATGCCAACCTATAAAATTAAAAGCAAATCATACATTATATTTACATAAGTGAACCAGTAACCTATCAATTGACATATTGCTAAGTATATTTTTGAAAGACTACATATTGATCACTGTATGTCCTCTGGTTATTTGTGTCGTTGGGTTGCTGTGTCACTGATGTTTCCTCTACATCTCCTTCATTTATACCTCTGCTCAGTATCTTTTATGATTGATAGCACAGTTAAACTTGTTCAAACTGGAAAGTCTATGATGTCTTGTCTACTGGTCTAAATTCAGCAGAGATTTAAATAAGAATAAGACAAATCGCAATTTTTTTGTGCATTTAATATTGCAAAGTTTAAATTTGCAGTAATGTAAGTTACAATATATTACAGGTCCAGGTATGGCATGGTTAGACAGCAATCCACGTGATAGACACTTGGGACGCTTAGCAGCTGAAATGACAATGGAAGAAATACGAAAAGTGTATATGCACCTAAAGAAAAAGAAACCTGCTAGGTCTTGGGAAATTATCAACGAGTCAATCAATAAAGAGTCTTTTAATATCAAAATCAAAGCTCTACATGATTGGAAGAAGAACACACTATATGCTTCATTCAAGCAGCTTCAGCAAAGCATGAAAAAAGAAGATATCGACATCCACATATTATGTCAGGTACACATGTGATGATAAGCATGTTATATTTCATCTTTCGTGCCCAAGTACCATTTTGACAGATTTCCCAATCTTGCTAACTTGTCATTCCGTAATTATAGAATTTGTTCTGCCAAAAAATGTCAAAAATGAGATTAAAACATTTATATAGAAAGACAAATGTTTTTAAGAGCAAAAATAATCTGCAATTTAAAATCAACAAATATAAGAATATAAATGCCATTAATTGTAACCATCGTAATTTTCAGCAAATAATGCTATTCAAATTTCTATTTGATTTTGCTTTCCAGAAGTTTTGTTTCAAGTGGCATCGATGTGTATTATTTAGATGAAACGCAGGTCTGGCGTACCAAATTATGTATATATATGTTTGGTATCTTTTATAAGTTTGTCTGTCCCTTAATTATAAGAGTGTCTTCTTTCAAAAATAATAAGTATGACCAATATTTGGAAAATAATAAAAGATGCTAGACAGAAACTGTCAAGAGAAAAGGTGATTTTCTGCCAATAAAACAGTGTATGCATCTTTATTTCATAAAACAGAAAGACATGAAGAGGTGATCGTATGGTCCTAAAAAATAATTGTCCAACTCATTTATATGAGGGATAAAACAGTAAAAAACAACTTTTTTTTCTTTCAAAAATGTGTTATTAATTAATCTAATGTATACATGTATAATTTCAGATTTCAAGAGAAGTTCAAAAAGACTTCGGTAAGTGATAATTTTAAATCGTTTAAACTGAAAACTGCACTTTTTTAGCATTTTTTCTGGATTTAGCTTGATAAGGAATGATCAATCGTTAAACAGCACTTGATTGCATGAAAAGCTATTTCACAAAAACGTTCAGCTTCGTCTGAGGGATGTGGAATCTTAGTTTCCAGTTTTTGTTTTTTTTTTGAATTCTGATTTTTACAAAGGGTAATTTAAGAAAGATATGTTATAAATTATGACCGTACCATAGTACGTACCACTTAACCGATGATACTTTTGCAGACTAGCAATTCTCCAGAGGTAGTTATCGATCAATTTCTTCAAAATGAAAATAATACTTTACAAATTTGGTTCGTCTGAAGCTCATGTCTGCATTTACCTTAATCAAGAAGCTATCACAGAAACTTTGAATGCCAAGTTTGTATAAGTACGTAATTATATCAAGAGCTATTAACCAAGGCAGACCTAAAAAGATTGGCAAAATTCATCCAAGTTAACCTTTGCATGAGGGACCTCACTTTTTTAATAATTAGGGATGAAAACTTGAGGAAGAATTGCTAATCAAGTACTTTTTGGTTTTATCGAGAGATGCTTGAGTACTCTATTAGAAAAATATCTACAAAATAGGAAAAAAAAATAGTATGCATGTCACACTTTGTTGGTTGTTGTCTACATGATGTTCAACTTTCTACATCATTATCTTCATCCTTAGGGTAAATAGTTTAAAAATGTATCCGAGCCATGGTTTACCATAGTTAATAGCTCAATTTTGCAGTTTTTGGCAATAGATACCAATTAATTCAAATGACCATTGATTTAATGCCCTAAATCTTTTTCGTAAATTTTGTTATCTTTACAAAATACTTGGGCCAAGTTAAACCAAGTTACTTGGCCTAAATCATCCTTCGGATATCTAGTTTAAAAATGTATCCGATGACCGCGTCCACCTACCAAGATGCCCGCCATGGCTAAAAATTGAACATAGAGGTAAAATGCAGTTTTGGCTTATATCTCTGACGCTAAAGCATTAAGAGGAAATCAGGTCAACATGACCAAAATTGTCAATTGACCTCTTAAGGACTTATTGCCCTTTAAAGTCAATTTTCACTATTTTCGTCAATTTTAAAATCTTTTACAAAATCTTCTCTTAATCTACTTTGCCAAATGGAATTAAACTTAGCCACAATTATATCCCATGACCCTGCCCTTCAACCAACATGGTCCTTATTGGTAAAAATAGAACATAGGGGTTTACTATAGAAGTCTATGGGAAAATGTAAAAACAATTTCAAATGGTCACAACTTGAAAACTAATTCAAATAATGATAGGGATCTTCAGTAACTATTGTAAGACTATAATCGGATGACTTGATTTTTATACGCCCGTTTTAGGACGCCCGTATACCGTTATCCGTCTGTCCGTCCGTCTGTCTGTCCGTCCGTCTGTCCGTCCGTCCGTCCGTCGTCAACATGTCGGACATTAACTCAAAAACGCTTCAACCAATTTGCATAAAACTTTGTCGAATTGTTCATATCTATTGATGTGAGCTCCCTTTTTTTTTTATAAAATTAAGATTTTATGTTTCTGAGTTATGGGGTTTCATTCATTAAAAAAGGGGGGATTTTCCAGTTTTCGGACAATAACTCAAAAATGCTTTCACCAATTTGCAAGAAACTGTGGTCAATTGTTTATATCTATTGACATGAGCTCCCTTTTGATTTTTATAAATTTTAGACTTTATGTTTCCGAGTTATGGAGTTTTATTCATTAAAAAAAGGGGGATTTTCCAGTTTTCAGACAATAACTCAAAAATGCTTTCAGCAGTTCTCATGAAACTTTGGAGAATTGTTTATATCTATTGATGTAAGCTCCCTTTCAATTTTTATAAATTTTAGATTTTACACTTCCGAGTTATGGGATTTTATTCATACAAAAGGGGTGATTTTCTAGTTTTCGGACAATACCTTTAAAGTTCTTTGAGCAGTTTTCATTAAATTTTGTGACTGGTTTATATCAATTAAAATAACCTCCCTTTAGTTTTTCACAAATTTATGATATGACATTGAGAAGTTATTGAACTTTATTCGTAAAACATGCAACGGGCGTATCATGCGCTCATGGCGCAGCTGTTTATTTCTCTCGTGGGTGCAATTTTTTCAGAGGGGTGGGTGTTTATATTTCTCCTTGATATGTTCCACTTTTAGAATTATTCAGTGGGTATTCAACATTTTGATCATTTTACTCCTAACAACAACCATAATAGCCCAATTTCCCGTATCAAACATAAGCTAAAAGAACTCGCCGAGGAATATATTTCTCCTTGATATGTTCCATTTTTAGAATTATTCAGTGTTACTTTTTCTATAAACCATTCTTTACAAGCAGAACCAAATACACATACAAATATAGATTTATTTCGTCTTCAAGCCATTGTTCCACTACTAAACTATCTATTCCACTTACTAGTACACTTGGTACAATCAAAAACTTGGTAATAAATTGTTCAAATAAGGCCTTTCAAAATAGTGGAATTAATTACTTTTGGAGTGTCAAAATTCGTTGGAAGTACTTGATAAATTGCATGCTTATATTGGTGATTTCGAATCTGTTCAAAGTTTTGATTTTTCTACCCTATATACCACGTTGCCTCATAATCTTATTAAGAAAAATTCACACACCTGATTAAATGGGCATTTAAAAGTCGGAATGCGAATATATATGTTCAAACTCTTTTAGGTCATTTTTTAGTAACAGGAAACAAAAGAACTATGTCAATTGGACCTGCTTTGATACTATAACTGCCCTTGAATTTTCACTAAATAACATTTTTGTTCGGTATGGAGATTTCGTATATCGTCAGGTTATCGGAATTCCCATGGTGACTAATTGTGCACCACTTATTGCAGACCTGTTTCTGTATTGTTATGAGTTACAATTTATGACTAAAATCAGCAAAGACCCATCGAAACAACATCTGATTCAAAAACACTTTTAGATATTTAGATAATATATTGGCTCTCAATAATGACGACTTCAGTATGTACACTAAAGAGATTTATTCCGCCGAACTGACTTTAAATAAAGCTAATACTAACAATGAACACTGCCCTTTCCTAGATCTTGATATCTTTATCTTTAACGGGAAGCTTAATACCAAAATTTATGATAAAAAATGATTTATCATTGCCTATTGTTAATTATCCATTTTAGATGGTGACATTCCTTGTCGCCATCTAATGGTGTTTATATATCTCAACTTGTTCGATTCGCTCGTGTATGTAACAACGTATTTGATTTCAACGAAAGAAATCTCTGTATTACTGAAAATTATTACACCAGGGTTTTCGATATCACAAACTTGTCAAAACATTTACTAAATTTTATCATCGGTACAAGGACATCATTCGTAAATATAAATCAACATGCAGACATCTTATACGTTCAGGTATTTCACATCCAATATTTTATGGTAATATTCTTTACAAAGCACAAAAATGTCGGCATTCACCTCAAAAGCTAACCAAACCTTTAAACAGACTTATTCGGAAAGGATATAGTTACGATACTGTTGTCATTAAGGATTGCATATTTTGGTATTAATATTGATTCACTCATAGGGACTTTGCATCGAAAATAAACACATTTATTCTGAAACCAGTTGTTGGCATGGAACGGGTTATGTTCTTCTCATATATTTTATGATGGTATGATACTAAACCCTAACGGGAGGGATTGTACTTGATTTTCATATGATGAAGACATAATCTTTCAATCAGTTTAATTGAGGTCTGGAGCTGGCATGTCAGTAACTGCTAGTAGTCCTTTGTTCATTTATGTATCATTGTCATTTTGCTTAGTTTCTTTTGTTACCTATTCTGACATCGGACTCGGACTTCTTTATATCTTTTCTTTCCGCATACTTATATTGGGCAATGCCCCCAGACCTTGCGGGCTAGTTGGTTTTGAAGGTGTTCCATAAAAACATTTAAAGGCATTTTCAGCATTATACAGGCCCTGGGTAAAATAAATTTTGGAGAGGAGGAAAGGAATTTTTTTTTTTTGTTAATTATCCTGAATATCTTTATAGATTGAGATATACTGTAAACAGCAAAAATATCAAAAAAAGAAAGATCTACAAATAAGTTAACATGACCAATTGGCAATTGACATCTCATTGGAGTTATTATCCTTAAAGTTATTTTCTGCAATTTATTGGTAATTTTTGTAAATCCTTTCAAAAATCTTCTGCTTTTAATTTAACTACTGGGCCAAATTAAACCAAACTTGACCTCAATCATTATTAGGGTATCTATATGATTTGAACCTTATTTTACATGATTTCAAAACCACAGTAGATACAGGTGAGCGACACAGGCTCTTGAGAGCCTCTCGTTTGTATTACTTTAGCTTGGCATTGAACTTAGACATGCATGCAGAATACAGTACACATTTATATTTCATTCTCCCCCTAAACCCTTACTAAGAAATTTAAGGAAATTTAGGAAAAAGGAATTTAAAAAAAGTCTCCTGAAAACGTAATGCCAATGTATTAAAATTTTGTTGCATTTTTGTAATGAACTGCAAATAATAGGTACCTGAAATTTGTTATCAGGCTTAACGTAAGCATGTTATACCGTTTGAGGCGGTTTAAGATTCACTGCCCATCATTTTTTTTATCGAATACTTATATATTCTAAACATAGTGGCCATGTGTAGGATTTTCATTGCATTTTTCTACGGAACTGCAAATAATAACCTTCTGGATTTTTTTATTAAGCTTCGTTACTGCATGCTATAACGTGTTGCAAAGCAATAGCTCATAGTTCTTTTTGTTCTGACTCGAATGTTGATTTAATGTTATTAAAGATTAATATAGCGATGTTTTAATAGAATAGACATTGCATTCTGTTTTTTAACTAATTGTATCGTGCATTAAACCGTTCATTATTCCTAAAAAAAATTACATCTTATTAACAAATGATATTTCATCTTGTTGAAACCATAACTGCAATTGTTACCGGTTTTGGAACATTTAGAAAAGCAGTAAACACGAAATTGAATGAAATGTCCGACTGGCTTTAAAAAAAGATCGAAACCCCTCTAGTGATAGCAAATCAATTTTAATAATTTAAATAAATAACAGCTGATATCTAAAAAATAATAAAAGAGATGAGGCGTGATTTCTATGAGAGACAACTATCAAGGAAATATTTCATTAACTGTTGAGTAAGCTTCATCTAATGAACAAAATATGCTAGATCAAGATCTGCAAAAGTAAGAGACAGATGAATAAGTCATATGTACAATCCCTTTCCACTCTTGAGGGTATAGCTTCCAACAACTGCCTTAATTCAAGCGAGTTTAGCCTGTGCTCTTTATTCTATGACAATTCTCATAATTACATTTGCGATTGAAAAAAATAAAAACGTATGTTAATATATACATTTTAGATCAACCAAAGGAGAAGTTGCTTATAAGACCATCAGGTTCAAACATACAACAACTGCCTGATCATATTGGTAATCAAACATATCAACTTGGAATAGAACTTGGGCTTTACGTTGTTGAGATGCAACAGATTGAAAGAAACCATGTTACAAATCTTCGTTGCCAAACAGAGGAGGTCCTGAACAAATGGAGGAGACTTCCAGAAGCTACATATGAAGTTTTAGTCAAAGCTCTTCATCGCCTTGAATTATCTAGTGTTTTACCATACATAACATATGAAGTAGGATTAGAGGAACACATGGAAGTAGGATTAGAAAAAAGAGATGAAGTAGGATTAGAAGAGCAAGTAGAAGTAGGACTAGTGAAAAGATATAAAGTAGGAATAAAGGAACATGTGGAAGTAGGATTAGAGGAAAAAACGGAAGTAGGATTAGAGAAACAAGTGGAAGTAAAATTAGAGGAACAAGTTAAAAGTGTGTACAATCTGACAAATTATAAATAAAAAAAATGTGGTGTGAGTAACAATGAGACAACTGTCATTTCAAGTCACAATGTATAAAAAGTTAACAATTATAGGTCAAAGTATGGCCTTCAACACGGAGCCTTGGCTCACACCGAACAGCAAGCTATAAAGGGCCCCAAAATGACTAGTGTAAAACAAGTCAAACAGGAAAACCAACAGTCTAATTATAAAAAACGAAAAACAAGAAAAACAAAAGGGTAATATTACAACATAAAAGACACACTATAAAATATCAATTGAAATGGCTTTACTGATTCATTTTTCTGACATCGGTATTTTGCATGTAATATATATTACATTTAGAATCAATTGTGGGTTCATGTTAACCTTCATTCTTTTGATAATGGGCATGCCAAAATCCAATGTCACTTGAATGGGTTTTTTTGTGCAATAACCATTATAAGGCAAAATCGTCCATCTGATCGAATACCTGACCATGATCTTATTTCAATGATTCTTAGATCAACCAATAGATTTTGTGCTTGGGTAGGTTTTTCACTTTCAATAAAGGTAAACTGTTTATTGAATCATATTCAAAATTGTGCAAAAATTGCCTAACAATGGCCATCTAACAATAAGTCAACAAAGAGTCAACTCTATGCCCAAAGTAAGGGAAAATACTGAAACCCAGACCAAAAACTTTTATAGAACACAAACAATGAGCAGACTTCTATGTGAAAAAACACAAAAATTATAAATGATCCTAATTATTATAGCAATCTAGTAAGACTTTATTTATATTTCCAAAATACAGAGAGATTCAAACAGGACATACAAATCAGCCAGATATTAGATTATATGATGACCCATTTAGTGATTTCATCAGATGACAGGCGCCGTATTGAGCAGCATGGTGGACAAGATGATCAGTATAAAGCATTGCTTGAAGTAGTGAACAAAAGGAGAGAGTCTACTTATACTGTGTTTGTTGATGCACTACGAACAAGTGGTTACACAGATTTAGCAAATGAATTGAAATGTGATTCACAGGAAGGTGGCTCAAGTGAAGCATTAAAACAACCTCAAAATAAAGGTATGAGCTGGCTGTTTTTTTTATGAAAATACACAAATAGTAGTCATTGTATTACATTGATGTTCTCGATACATTTCAAGTTAAAAAAGATTTAATGATTGTTTGTAAAGGCGAAAAGTACCAAAGGGACAATCAATCTAGAAGTTGATGGTAGACTGACAAATCCATGGCAAATGGCAAAAAATGAAAAAAGCAGTAGTTTTCAAAGCACTACATAGGAAATTAAACAATGCAAAAACCCACAAAAATAAATGGGAGGTGGTAATCTCATATAGGCTGACCCTATAATCCTTGTGACACCACTTTTAATTCTAGGGGTTCTTATTCTTGGTTTGGATTTTCTTTATATCGTTGATATAATTGAAATGTACACCTGGATGACCAGTATTTTGTATCAACCATCATTCACGAAAAAAAGATTTAAAAAAAAAAAACTACAGTATTTGTTTCTCATTTCTGGTTTATTTTGGTCATATTTTGATACTTAGATTTCCCTCAAAAGTTTCTCCTCGGATTTCCCAAATAATTTACTACTTCTGCGGTCATGATCATCCCGTGATACTCTCGTTGTTAATTCTTATTATACATGTATATAAAGTGATAGTAAAAACTTCTAAACAATAAATTGTAGGATTGTAAGAGTGGACTGTCCCAGTGTATAGAGTTCGTCCACAGAAGAATTACTCAAATATCATTGACTGTAAAAATCATGAGAAACTAGTAGATCATTTAATATCATGTGAGATTTTGACAATAGCTGATAGTCAGATGATAAATGCTTGTCCAGCACAAATACAAAAGAACAGAAAACTAATTGACATTCTTTTGCATGGAAGTGAAAAAGGATTTATTGAATTTCTCAAAACTTTACGAGAAGACTCTGTCAATACAGAACTGGAGGATGAAATAGAAAACACATTGGTTACAAGCAGAGATATATCAACCATTCAGAGTTGCTACAAATGAACTGGAAAGAGAGAATTTTAAAAGTATGTGCATTTTTTGTCTGAAACAAAAATATGAAGATCCTCTGTTTTGGTTTGTGACTCGGATTTGTTTCAGTTAAATCCATTTATTACTATTGAACAGCGGTATACTACTATTGCCTTTATTTACACTATTTACTAAAAACTTTTGATTTGCTCTCTGGAAGGTTCAGCAATAATTGTACTAAATCATCCAATTTGACATCCGCAGAATAACGTTCAAATAAAGTTGCGGCCTGTTATCAATTTTTAAACGAAGAGATATTTCTCGAATCACACTGGATTAATGCGATTGGCTTTGCCAGCGTCATGAAACAATATTACGACATTTTCATTTCCTATTCCTTTATGTCTCTGATGACTTTACATATGTCATTTTTTTACATTGTGAAGAGTACAATAAAATGCCTGATGCGAAGGTTTGACGCTGGAACATAACATATGACGTCATATGTGCAAAAGAGAGGTGAAAGATATTCAAACTCATAAGTCGAAAACAAACTGACAATGCCTTGGCAAAAAAACAACAACGAATAGACAAACAGTACAAATACATGTAACACAACAAAGAAAACTAAAGAATGAGCAAAACGGAACCCCATCAATAACCGGAGTTGATCTCAGGTGCTCCGGAGGAGTAAGAAGATCCTGCTCCATATGTGGCACCCGTGGTGTTGCTCATGTAAGTACAAATCCGGTGATAAGTCTAATTCGGTAGATCTCGTTCAAGGAAAAGAGGTAGGATTGTGGTTACGACAAATTGGAACATCTGTGTCGTTATCTGTGATGACTAGATCAACACGTCATGGAATTTTAATGTTTTAAACAAAGACAATTGGTATTGCGTGGTGTCAAATATTGTTATATACATTAAACTTGTTTATTATTATATTGGAATTAAATAATCAAGTCGACATCAATTGATATGCAATTAGCACTCGTTATGAAAATATAATGTTGAAGGGATTTAAATGTTTTCACAATTATGGTGTCAATGAAATAATGACTGATAATATATAATTTCAGAGACAACAAATAATACCTGAGATGGAAACATAGAAGTCTCGCCAAAATCTCTAGTGTGATCTCGTTTTCAATAGCAACAGGTTTTCCTCAACATCTCATTGTAAGAAACAAAATAACAGAGAAGACAATGTTTGGCAGAAGATTAAAAGAAACAACCAAATCAATATCACATGAGTTAATGTTTATCTATATATTCACAACTCATTATATTTCCTTTTTCATTTATTATGTGTTCTTGCTTTTTAGCTGATAAATATATGTAAACATTTATTTATATTTTAATCTAGTTGTTTTGTTAAGTTACGAGAGTAACAAAATATCTCTGTTTGATTTAAATAGTGTTTATCTTTATTATATTATATTATCATTTATATTTTCATAGAAGATTTGATATTTATCTAAGTTTGTTAGTTATTCAGTATCAAATTAACGGTTTGTGAAATGTTGTAGATTATCTAAGTGTATATATGTAACATAACATCATGAAAATATATTCAAGTAGTATTCTGCAGGTTTAATTGAAAACGTGAGCAGAATGTATGAGAGCTAATAGAAATAACACATGAACAGGACATTTATTTTATTTTGATTTTAGGGTTTGTTGTCTGCGTTGTTTGGATGCATATGTTTCATACCTAACAGAAACAAAATTGATTTGGACATTATCTTATATTGTTTCAGGGTTTGTTGCCTGCGCTGTGTGGATGTATATGTATGATACCTAAAGAAACAACAAATTCATTGGACTTAAATTTTATATTGATTACAGGGTGTGTTGCCTGCGCTGTGTGGATGCATGATGATACCTAAAGAAACAACAATCATTTGACTTAATTTTTATATTGATTTCAGGGTTTGTTGCCTGCGCTGTGTGGATGTATATGTATGATACCTAAAGAAACAACAAATTCATTTGACTTAATTTTTATATTGATTACAGGGTGTGTTGCCTGCGCTGTGTGGATGTATATGTATGATACCTAAAGAAACAACAAATTCATTTGACTTAATTTTTATATTGATTGCAGGGTTTGTTGCCTGCACTGTGTGGATGCAGTTTAATGAGTCTCTGTGCATATGGTGTATGCCCTTGTATTTTACAGTGATATGTTTTTGTTTGTGGGAGAGATGTCTATATTTACCATTTTACCGTTAACACGTTTAACCCTGTCACATTCTATATATGTATGTAGCAAGTCAGGAGACTAAATCAGTGGCTGTCATTTGTTGCTGTATAACTTTATTTATTTTGTTTATTGTTTTGTTCATTCATCTGGCCAGCAGTTGTTTTATATTTGTATTTGTTAACATTTGTCATGTTAGGCCTTGTGTAGCCTTCTCATTGTTGAAGGACGTACGTTGACCTATAGATCATAACTTTAACGTCATTTGGTCTGTGTTGCAGAGTTGTCTTATTTGTAATCATACCACATCGTCTTTTTTATATTAAGTCAATAAATTTTTGACATATCAACGAAAGAAACAAAAGTTTTCGAAGCATGTAACTGTAAACGTTAGAAATACAGACAGAAAGGTGCAGACAGTGTGGCGGAAGAAAAATACAAAATGGAGGAGAAATTCCATGATAATATCAAAGAAAGGGATTTAATTTTTCATCAAACAACAGTAAATTTAAATTGATTGCATCTCATATTGCTCATACAAAAATAACAGCTAATGTTTTCACTTAGTTCCGGTTTTCTTTCTGTAAGACAATTTATTTATTTTTGTTATCTCCTTTCAAAGATTATCAGGAGATTGATCATATAAAGACCCTCTGTAAATGATCATGATTTTAAAAATGTTGAATTGCAAGCATGGCAACATTGGGGGCACGCAATTACTGATAGATGAAGATTTTGACCACCAGCAGAGGCACATTTTACTTGATAAAAACACTTCCAACGAAAGCACTTTGTAGTTATCATTCATGAAGAACAGAACCACCAGATGCAATCTTTAATACTAATTTTTTAGGGAGTTCAACCACAAATGACAATTTTTGATATAAGTCCCCCAAAAAAAAAATCTGTTGCAAATAAGGCTATCAATCTTGATTTAGCAGAAGTAATATTCTGTTCTTCTATTCTTTTTTTTCAACTGGAACATTGATTGGTACAGTATTTATATACCATATACGAACTATGCAGGCTCATTTGGGAGCCTTTTTTGATTTTTGATACCAGTGCACATGCTTTTATAAGAATTATAGATAACTGCCATTGTAAAGAAGTGTTTTCTACAAGTTGCATAATGATGAATTTTGTATATATATATCTTCTACAGTATAATTTTTTTTATCAGATATGAATTACATTGTTAATAAGTGTTTTCTACCAGTTGCGTTATAAAAAAATTAAATATATTTTCTACAGAATATTTTTTTATCAGATATGAATTACATTGTCAATAAGTTATATATATATATATATATAAACAAGTCTAAATTGAAAATAACGTTCAAACCTATGATTGCGTTGGATAAAAACCGCAATTTTTATACGTGTGCATGCAAAACAAATTTCTTGTTAGAGGGATCTAAATACAACACAAACAACATTTTCCAAAAGACCTAAAAAGTGAAAAAGTATATTTTAACAAAACGCATTTGACTAACAGGTCGAACAACAAATGTTCTTAAACCCTGCCACACTGCCATTGGCGATTGCCAAATAAACGGATCACCAGGTGTAATAAATGGATCTTATATATAAACAAGTCTAAATTGAAAACTACGTTCAAACCTATGATTGCGTTGGATAAAAACCGCAATTTTTATACGTTTGCATGTAAAACGAATTTCTTGGTAGAGGGGTCTAAATACAGCACATACAACATTTTCCAAAAGACCAAAAGAGTGAAAAGGTATATTTTAACAAAACGCATTTGACTAACAGGTCGAACAACGGTGTTTTTAAACTCTGCTGACTGCCATTGGCGATTGCCAAATAAATTTATCACCAGATTGAACAAAATGGATCTTAATATTAATTGAATACCAAACAGAAAACAATTAACTCGCGGAAAGATGGTATTCCACAAACTTGAGGTGCAAAAATTTGTACACCATATCCGGATTTCGACAATTAATGTCTCTTCAGTGATGTTAGGGATCGAAACGGTATTTGGAAGGCCATATAATTTACCTCAATTTAGGATAGACTCTTGAATTTGAAAGAGTCGAAATAGGATGAACGGATCATATAAACCCTAAGGAAAATATGATACAAGCCCAAACGAAAAAATATAAACAAGTCTAAATTGAAAACAACGTTCATACCTATGACTGCGTTGGATAAAAACCGCAATTTTTATACGTGTGCATGCAAAACAAATTTCTTGGAAGAGGGGTCTAAATACAGCACATACAACATTTTCCAAAAGACCAAAAGAGTGAAAAGGTATATTTTAACAAAACGCATTTGACTAACAGGTCGAACAACGGTGTTCTCAAACTCTGCTGACTGCCATTGGCGATTGCCAAATAAATTGATCACCAGATTCTACATTATATATATTATTATAAGGGATCATAGATTTATTCTTTTGAGGAAGCTCCGAGCATGCTCGGAGGATGCTCGGAGCTTTTTAAGTAGGCTCTTCTCAGCAGTTCATGTGACAATAATTATCATGATCCATTAAGATGTCAATTAAATCTTTAGCACTTCTATAATAAGGAAAGTAAAGCATTATAGAGGAAGCTCAATTAACACCTGTGTAAAAATCTGGTCTATTCAAATACATTTTGCATGAAATTTTACACAACAATAAAATAAATTAGAAATTCTTCAACAGTATTGTGAAATACTTGGAAAGAAACGTCAAGTCTCCATAAAAAGTAAAAGTCATTAAAATATTTGCTTTTACATGTATATTGAATAACCATTCTTTTTAGTAATAAAAAAATTCTTACATTTCATAATTAGATTAAAAGTCATCAAAACACAAACAACAGTCAGGAGGCAATACTTAACAAGTTATTTTTTTTTTAGTTATTTTTTTTATACTTATTTTTTTTTGGGGTTTTAAAATTATTTAATAACTCAATAGTTATTTTAAATGGCCTAAATGTAGTTTTAAGAATTTTTATATAATTTTATCAAATAAAATTAAGTACTTATCAAATGTGAGATGAATATAGAAATAAAGGTTACTTTAAAAATAAGGACAAAATATTACTTTTATGACTTATTTTATATACTTTGAAAAACTTACAACTTATAATTATTTATGGAACATGTCTTATTGTTTTAGATTACACATTATGAATAACTTCAAGTCTTAATTAAATCGCAAGGTTCCATTTATTTATATTTGTCTACCATTAAGATTTTAAAGGAAAATGACATTTTAATATTCCCAAGAGGACAATCTTTGACCCAGAAGCGTGGCTCAGAAAGGTAATTCGTGTTTGAGGAGGATTAGTTTTATATTTCATGGGAAAAATAACCAGATATCTGTGAAAATTTGTTAAAGCTATTAAAACCTGTATGAATGGACACATATAATATTAAAATAAGTTATTTATACATGAAATAGAAGTAATATATAATATAGCATCATTTTCAATATAAATTGTATAGGTAATTTTGAAAAATTAATTGTTAAAGTAATGCTCCTAATTAAACAATGGTAATATGTTTTGTTTTTTTTTCAGTTTTTAGTTTTTTTTTTTTTTTTTTTTTTATATAAAATAGCAAACTTAGTTCTTTTATTGAAAATTATGGCTATTTTACAAAAATTGAAATTCATTATTGGAAGGCTGGTTTCTTGTAGTTCGTCTCTGTTTAATTGACTTTTTTTTTAATTGTGTAAAATTTATCTTTGTTTTAAGTAAGGAAATATTTGGCATGAGTAAAGTTTTATCCTGTCCATTATTACAGTGATAATTTAACATAAAATTGTTTTTTCCCCATAAGTCTTTGTTTAATTTGCTTTTTGTTTTTTAATGTTCTGAATTTATATATGTTTTAAATAAAGAAATACTCTACATGAGTGAAGTTTTATCCTGTCCAGTACTACAGTGAAAATACAACATAACTTTCATTGCAGATAAGATATTACCCTTTTTCCTTTTGTTTTGCTTTAGTAGTAATGTCTCCTTAAATTTCCAGAATATTTGATAGCAACACCAAATAGAATTTTTTATTGCTTTGAAACACCCATGATACATGTTAACGACCCAAAACAAAACTTTGTGCAATGAAATGCAGGTTTAATTCCAACAGCTGTCACATTAAAAGGAATATAAAAAAACAAAGCAACCATTTTTGGTTTGAAACTGAATGTACTATATTTTGGTGGTATTACACCTTGAACATGTTGAAAGAATTTTAACAATATAACGGAGTAAAATAAATGGATTTTAGTTCAGCAATCCTCTATTTCCTTTTCTTGAATGACTTTTTTTTAATATACATGTTGTATATAATCAACTTCTATAAGATTCAAACTAGTTATTTTTTTTCTTTTTAGCTTCATGAGTATAATTATAAACTAGAGGCTCCAAGGAGCCTGTGTCGCTCACATGATATTTTTATTTACAATTGATGCATGAAATAATGCAACTGTTATACTTTTGCTCTAGTTTCAGAGATACAAGTCAAAAACTGCATTATTCCCCTTTTTCCCTTATGTTCTATTTTTAGCCATGTCTGCCATGTTGGTTGGCAGGCAGGGTCATCTGACACATTTTTAATAGCAAGAATGTGTCCATAGTACATGGATGCCCCATCCGCACTATCATTTTCTATGTTCAGTGGACCGTGAAAATGGGATAAAAACTCTAATTTGGCATTAGAATTAGAAAGGTCATATCATAAGGAAAATGTGTACTAAGTTTCAGTTGATTGGACTTCAGCTTCATCAAAAACTACCTCGACCAAAAACTTTAATCTGAGGCTGGACAGACGAACGAACGAACGCACAGACCAGAAAACAAAATGCCCATAAATGGGGCGTAATAAATAGGGCATAATAACTAAATACCCTAATGCTTATTTGAGGCCAAGTTTGGTTAAATTTGTCTCAGTTGTTTCAGGAGAAGACCTTTGTAAAAGATTACAAAAATTTACAAAAATTGTTAAATTTGACTTTAAAGGGCAATAACTCCTTCATTTTTGTCCTGATGGGGTCATTTGACCATTTTGGTCATGTTGTTTTATTTGTAGATCTTACTTTCGTGAACATTATTGTTGTTTATAAATTATCTCTATCTATAATAATATTCAAAATAATAACCAAAAACAACAAAATTTCCTTTAAATTACTAATTCAGGGGCAGCAACCTAACAACAGTTTGTTTGATTCGACTGAAAATTTCAGGACAAATATATATCAACCTGATGAACATTTTTTATCATGTCTAATTTGCTCTAAATGCTTTGGTTTTAGAGATATAAGCCAAAAACCGCAATTTACCCCTATGTTCTATTTTTAGCTATGTCTGCCATGTTGGTTGGCAGGTGGGTTCATCGGACACATTTTAAAACTAGATACCCTAATAATGATTGTGACCAAATTTAGTTAAATTTGTCTCAGTAGTTTCAGAGGAGAAGATTTTTGTAAGATGACAAAAATTTACAAAAAATTGTTAAAAATTTACAAAATTTTAAAAAATTTACTATAAAGGACAATAACTCCTTAAGGGGTCAATTGACCATTTTGGTCATGTTGACTTATTTGTAGATCTTACTTTGCTGAACATTATTGCTGTTTACAGTTTATCTCTATCTATAATAATATTCAAGATAATAACCAAAAACTGCAAAACTTCCTTAAATTACCAATTCAGGAGCAGCAACCCAACAACCGGTTGTCCGATTCATCTGAAAATTTCAGGTCAGATAGATCTTAACCTGATAAACAATCTTACCCCTGTCAGATTTGCTGTAAATGCTTTGGTTTCAGAGTTATAAGCCAAAATCTACATTTTACCCCCTTTGTTCTATTTTTAGCCATGACGGCCATCTTGGTTGGTTGGCAGGGTCATCGGACACATTTTTAAACTAGATACCCAAATGATGATTGTGGCCAAGTTTGGTCAAATTTGGCCCAGTAGTTTCAGAGGAGAAGATTTTTGTGAAAGTTAACGACGGACGACGACGACGACGGATGACGGACGACGGACGCCAAGTGATGAGAAAAGCTCACTTTACCCTTTATATTAATAATAATAATAATGATAATAATAATAATAATAAATTCTTTATTTAAAGAGGGTAACTCAATTAGAAGTAGTCTAATTTTCATTGAGGCCCTCAAACAAAACACATGTATACAGTTAACATTCATACATTCATACATTAAAATACAATATATATTACTAGTATATGCACAATTCAATCATTCAAACATACAAATGGCAATAAAAGGCAATGATTGGTAAAGTTTTGATTAAATTTTCTTATTCTTACAACAAAAGAAAGAAAACAAATTATTCGACTTGCATAGAATTTTTAAGAAAATGATTATAATAATGTTTCTTAAATAATTCCACATTACGACAATTTTTATTTTGAGTGGTAAATTATTCCATATCTTTGTTGCAGAATAATGAAAATTTGGTCTTGGAACAAATAGATCATTGTTAGAGACAGATCGTAAGTTGTGGTGTTGCACATCATTAATATTTAGCATTGCTAAGTAATCAGGTGTTGTCCATTTACAATTTTATACATTAGAATTGATTGTTAGTATTTTATTCTTTTTGTAAAAGATAGCCATTTTAAAGATGAAAACATAAAATTAGATGGAACAGAATTATCGCATTCAAGTATAATTCTTGCTACTCTTTTTTTGAAGTTTTATGATTCTATCTGAATCTTTCTGTAATAAATTTCCCCAAACTGAACTACAATAGTCTATATATGGTAGAATATATGCATTATAAAGTAGTTGTCTTGTGTGTATAGGCAAATATACATTAATTCTAAACAAAAGTGGTATTTTAGAGAGATAATCTTACATCTTTGGACCATGTGAGCTAAAAAAACCAACATAAATAAAAGTTAGTAAGAATTTTAGGCATTTAGACATTGTAGCAGTTGTTTGGAGTTGAATTAATTATTTTTTTCTTGTTTTGTGTTGTTTAATATTCAATTTATACAGTAAAATATAATCACACAATTTAAAAGTAAATATTGAAACAAGTCTCTCTGCAATCTGTCCAATAATACTGTTTAGAAATCTGTGTAGATGCAAAGCATTATTATTAAAGATTTATATCACAGCATGATACATTATATAGACATTATAGTTGAGGGAATAACCTATTTTACAGTTTCAGTAGGGATAATTATATTAGAGGTTCCTCTTTTATGCTCCATATTTCATATTTTGTTAATATTAAAATGCTGTATGCTGTTTAATAAAAAAACATCTTCAACAATAATCATGATAATAATTGATTCCAATTTTAAATACAGTTCTGACAAAATAAGATAGAAACTGATGATATTAGATTATTTTATATATGGTAGATAAATAATAATTTAACCCCTAAACTAAAGTGGTATAGTCGTGACTACCTATTGTCATATTCCTACAGTCATGACAGTCGTATGCTGAATCAAAAATGCTTTTAAGCAAACCAATTGAACTACAATTACTGTACATCTTTACATATTTGTAAGTGAGGGACCTAGAATATATAAGTCAAGTCTGCAAATTATTCAAGAAAATTGCCTGTTCTCTAGGCCTCAAACACTAAAACTCCTAAATTGCCATTTTCCTAACTTTAAATAAATTATTACAAGAATTTTTTAACTACAGTTATAATATATAGTATAAAATAACAGTATGTTTTAATCTGGTATTCAATTGACTTAAAGCATTAGGGTAATAAATCAAAATTCTAAATTTTTAGCAGACAGCAGAATTGATTGTATAAATTACTTCTCAATTTGATGATGATTTTCTCTTCTGTTCACATTTATAAATAGAGAAAGCAGGTTTATATGAAATGGAAATCTTGCAATTAGCATTCAGGGATATCAAATGTAATTATGACTTTCTGCATTTTGATTAAGCTTAAAAGAGATATTTGGAAAAATAAGTTGACACTTTTTATACAAATCAATGTAATGAAGAACTAGAATTATAAATAAGAGACAAAAGGGATTCCAGAACAAAGTATAATTTTTTGTTGCAAAGTTTTTGGTCCACTGAATCCATTTAATAATCATAAAGAGAAAATCAAAAAATCATTCAAGAAAAGATATATATTAATTACAACTTTTTCCCAAAGTATCCATCATCATATAAAGATCAACAAATGATTATAAATCTATTACCATAGTTTGTGTCTTTGGTGACTTTTATGTTTAATTTTATATAGTATAAATTTAAGCTATATTTATATTTCAAATATAAAATTTGAGTTTTTTTTGTATTGAAAAGAACGATTACAAATAAGAAACTATTTTTCAAACATTATCTTTCTGTGAAGACTTGATATTTCTTGCCAAGCATTGAACAGTATTATTGACGAATTTCTAATCTATTTTATAGTTTTGTAAAATTTTATTCAAGATTTATTGTCGAGCCTTCGACTTTTGTCGAAAAAGCGAGACATAGGAATCCTACATTCCGTCGGCGTCATCGTCGTCGTCGTCGTCGTGGGCGGCGGCGGCGGCGGCGTTCACAAATATTCACTCTGTGGTTAAAGTTTTTGAAATTTTAATAACTTTCTTAAACTATCCAGGATTTCTACCAAACTTGGACAGAAGCTTGTTTATGATCATAAGATAGTATCCGGAAGTAAATTTTGTTTAAAAAAATTCCTGTTTTTCCGTATTTTACTTATAAATGGACTTAGTTTTTCTACCAGGAAACATTACATTCACTCTGTGGTTAAAGTTTTTAAAATTTTAATAACTTTCTCAAACTATCCTGGATTTCTACCAAACTTGGACAGAAGCTTGTTTATGATCATAAGATAGTATCCAGAAGTAAATTTAAAAAAAAAATCCTGTTTTTCCATATTTTACTTATAAATGGACTTAGTTTTTCTGCCAGGAAACATTACATTCACTCTGTGGTTAAAGTTTTTAAAATTTTAATAACTTTCTTAAACTATCCTGGATTTGTACTAAACATGGACAGAAGTTTGATTATGATCAAAAGCTAGTATCTAGAAAGAAATTTTTACTAAAATTTTGTACTTGTTTATCCATATTTTACTTATAAATGGACTTAGTTTTTCTTCCAGTTAACATTACATACAGTCTGCAGTTAAATTTTTAAAAACATTTATTAGATTCATAAACTATCCTGGATTTTTACCACACTTGGACAGAAGCTTCATACAATAAAAAAATTGTTTCGAGATGAATATTTTTATTAAAATTTTTCCTCATCTCATGTTTGTTGAGCCTGCGATTAACAGCAAAAGTAGGCGAGACACTGGGTTCCGCGGAACCCTTAAATTCATAAAAACAATTTTAAAGCTAACAAGTTGTTATTGTTGGCATTTGTTTTTTTGTATAGACAAATGGAAGTAGGTTCTTAATACTAAGTATTGAAGACTTAATCACTTTGATAGGCCGCTAGTCTAAATACCACATGTGAAGATAGTCGGTAAGATAAATTCGTTACACGGTGTGCTAGTGACCTAATACGATATATATTGGGTATAGGAGACAAATTTGCATACATATACAATTCATGTACATTGTCGGAAAATATAAAATTTATGTGTACGAGTTTTATATACCGGATGAAAAGAGAGGCTGGCTTAGCTTTTCTCCTATTTTACAGCTAGTACACATAAATTGTATATTCCTGACATTTTAAATATATTGTTTGTATTCTGCAATTTCAACCTGGCACTTGAAACTTTAGTTTTTGAACCTAAATATTTGTCTCTGATTTTTCAAAGAAATAGATTTAGTTTAAAGCTGACGGCGTCCTAGACCACCCCAAAATCAACTGTTACGCAAAACGTAATATTCACATTACCGCTTGCTCAACATGGAAGCGGGGTAACAGGAGATTTTATTTGTTCAAGTACATATAAAGCAAAAAAATATTTGTATACCTGTTATCTGTACAATAGTTGACTGATAGCAGGATAAAAGTGATAATACATGTACGTTTATTTTATTTCCGGTAGATTGGCCAACTAGATCCTATTAACGTTATTGCATACACAACTAGATGTGTCTACAGACAAAAGCAAGGCCATACCATTATACAATTTCTTCAACATGCCATTTTTAATATTCAAACTTGCAATGTACGTGCCCACACAAAATCAAACCGGAAGTATTATCACACATGTTAGCCTGTGCCACAGTATTCTATTGTTTGCCATTGTCTGTTACACAAAGGTGAACATTGATGGTTGTTTGAATTTATAGATTTCTGAAGTGGCAAATATTTATTTACTGATAGTTCCTGTAATCATTTGTATTATACAAAAATCACTATAAAATAACTTTCTCCCATGAAGGCAGCCTGTCTTATCTAGCCAGATTCTTCATTTATAAACCAGTTATAGTGAATTTCTACCTCCTACATGTCATACAGAGGTCTGCTCGTTTATACTCTGAAAGGCCATAATAGATAAAAGTATTTTCCCAATCATAATTTATTCAAATTACATACATAGGTCCCAAATAACACATAGTTGCTAATGATCTGAATAATGATGAATACATTCCTTTACTGACAATGGAATGGGGATGCAGATTTCTCCTCAGGAAAATCAACAGTTCATTTATAAAATCTTCTACACAAAATTTTACCCTTTCAACTCTGAAAAAAGTTTTAGGTTTTGGATTATGACTATATATTTTGTTGCTAATAATAATACTGTCTTTGACTATGTAGTCATAAAGGGCACAGCATACCTACAAAAGAAAGTTTAACAATTATACATTGTATATGTACTATTATATCCTGTAAAAACTAAATTAAGAAATGTTTGCATATATTTTTATTGATCTTTTGTTTTATAATGAACATGACAAAAGGCTCCGAAGAGCCTGAATTTCTCAACTGCTAACAAATATGGCATTTCGATATTTATTTATCCCTTTATTTTAATTAGTTATGCTTCTTATTTGAAGATCTTGTTTATTGGCATTTTGTAGGTCTTGCATTTATGATAATTTTTATTGATTACAGTTTAAACCTATCTATTAAAGTTTTTGAGATAAAAACTTCATTTAATGGTACAATGTTATCAATCCTTTTAGTAGTGTTACAGTTGGTCATGTTGACTTACTTGTAGATTTTGCTTTGCATTTTAAAGTTTCTAATACTGATAGTTTTTGACAAAACTGCAAAAAAATGGATAAAAAGCATTATTCTGGGAAAATAACTTCTAAAAGGAGTTGGTTGACAATATAAGCCTTTATGACTAAATTGTTAGACTCAGATCTAATCTACTTCTGCTCCTTAAATCAACAACCGATCTGACGTCACATTCTCGAATCAAGGTCTACTAGATTTACTCTCCTATCAACATCCAATATAACCAAAACGATGTCCGATCTATTGGAGTCTCCTTTATTGTATGTCCAATATGATTTAAAAACTTATTTCTAATTTCATCTTTATTCATTTTCTCTGTACATAATAACTGTTTGTGTTTGTATAATGATGTCTGGTACAATTCATTTTGTCTCATTCCTTTCATATTCATATAAATAAAAGATGTGAGGTGTATATCAATGAGACAGCAACTCAACGACAAAGATAACATATCACAACACATTCACTATAACCATGTCTGTGGTGACGTTTTGGATGAACGTAATCTATGTATTACTGGTAAATTTTTGAGTCAAGGATTTCGTAACAACAAATTACATGTACATGTTGTACTTACAATTTTTACTTTAATTCTTCCATAGATACAAAGAATTGGTTTGGAAGCTTGGCTGTACCCGCAGAAGACTTATTACAAACGGGACGGCACATCCTTAGTTTTACGGTTATATTATTTACGGATCCCGTAGATTTAAATATGATTTATTGAATCGCACGTCCAGACAGACATTCATGTATCCACGACGCATATACACTCCTTCACCATGTTTACATGAACCCTGATAGTTCTTACCCATTTTCGAGCAGACTTTTGGAGTTTGGAGAAAGGGGATGCAATTAGATAAAAAAAATTGGGTGTGGCCTCATTTAATCAAAGCAAATTGCACTAGACGGTAGACCAATGTCTAGAGAACTAACTGGAAGACGTTTATACAATGTACATGTACCTACATGCTGTTATTTTTTTATTTATTCTTTGTCTTCTTCATGATCTTTCTATTCTTCTAGTGGTCTTACTATTACAGATTCTTGTATATTTTCTAGCACTGGTTTCATATAATCATTATAAAAGCGCTGAAGTTGAACTTTATCAGCATTTTTTTTCATGAACTGCATCAAAATAAAGATATGGCTGCTATACACTAATATATTTGTTTTGTAAGTCTGAGAGCTTTTTTACTTTTCCTGTCATTAATAAACTGTGAAATGGAGAGGCAAGAGAATTTTTCTCAAATTAAATGTTCAATTTATTGCTCTGCTTTAATTTCCACTCTGAAACATATACTGGCAAACATTTCTTTCTTATGTTTTCTTTCATGTACCTCTTTTGTATCAGAAAGTGGTAAACATCGTCGACACAAGAAGAAGATGAATCTGACGCTAGCTCTTTAATCGATTCGTCATGCATATTATCTTCTAAAAAAACCAATAAAAAAAAACCAAGGGGAATATGAGTGAGGGGGAGATAAACTAACGTAATTAGTACAATTCAGTTGTCTTGTACTTTCCTCCATAAATAGTGGAGCACTACCCAAGGGTGTTGATTATTCACTAAGACAACCAAATAAAATAAATTAATTGTTAAATACCTTTATATCACAATAAAGGTAAATCTATTAGATTGAGGCTGCATCAGTTAACGGGACATTAGTTGATAAATATAAATAAAACAAAGATTATAAGTAAGGGCACCCATTAACAAAGTACTTAGTAAGGCAATTTCCGTGCAACATTTTCATTTCACATTATTCTGTTCTTAAGGGTCATTATTCACTGTGTTTTGTGCAATTAGGTAAAAAGCAATGGTCATTCAGTGGCAATACTAAAACGAGTCAGTTGACCATTTCAGCCATGCTGACCTATATGTAGAGCTGAATGTGCTTTCTTTCCTAATTACAATATCTCTCCATCTGTAATATTTCCTACAAAAATTAAAAAAAAAAAAAAAAATGGATAAAAAAACCATCTTTCAAGGGCAATAACTTCTCTTAGCAGTTAATTGACAATTTTAGGCAATTAACTTATTTGTAGATTTTATTTTGTTGAACACTTTTGCTTTATAAGAGAGGCGCAAGATACGAAACGGATATTCAAATTATCTATTATAGAGTAAAAAAGAACTGTAAAAAACGCAAACATGAATGAGTATAATTAGTCTTTCATTAGGGCAATAACTCCTATAAGGGGTCAACTTAGGATTCATCCATATCGATGAACGTTTTTACTATCAAACGAATCTCTTTATGAAGTGTAATTTCCTAAAAAAAATGAAACAAGCATGAAAATCATCATTTAAAGAGAATAACTCCTACAAGGGGTCATTTGATGATTTCCAACAAGTTGACTTATTCTGCAAGAGATAAACCTTGACTTGCTGATAATTTTTATCCATGTAAGATTTGATATAAATTCATTTAGTTTTTAAGATAGTAGCCAAAACTCTGGAAATTTTCTAAAAATTGACATTTTAGGGGCAATAACTCCAAAATGGGTTATCCGATTTTTGAAAATTCTGTAGGATTTAACTTGACCTGCTGATCATTTTTAAGCCCATTTAAGATTTGCTCTAACTGCTAAAGTATTTTAGATAGAAGCCAAAAAGTACATTTTACTCCATTGCTCTACTTTTATCCATTGGGATTATGTTTCTAGATAGACAAGACTAAAAAACACAAACTTTAAATTAGATACTTTAAGGAGCATTCAGTCCAAGTTTGGTTGATATTGATCCAGTGATTTCAGAGGTGAAGATGTTTGAAAAAGTTTACACTGGACGACGGACGCAAAGGGATGAGCCCAGGTGTGTTTCAAAAAGTTCAGGGTATTAAATAATACTGTATTTTCACGGACATCAAGCTCTCCTCACATTATTATGTCTTTGAAAAGTAAGACATTCGAATGTTTCCTTATCACATACAATTGGACTAAATTACGTATAAGGCTTTTGCTTACCATGTAGTATGGAAATTGCACATCGTTAAAGGCTGAACTACAAGTGACATGAAGTTGTTTACATGCTAGTTTTCCTGTTTTATAATTGATATTTGTCTTATTGGCAATCATGCCATATCTCCTTATTTCTTTATATAAAATGAACAAGATCTCTAACCCTAAAGTCTTAAGGGACAAGTCAATTCTTTGAAGAAAATGTAATAAACAAGTGCATGAGGAGTGCATGCTACTCTTCCATAAATTATTTCGGGTTAGGGTGAAGGTTGGCGGCTGTTAAAACTTTAAAACCCACGTCATTTGTTTGCACCTGTCCGAAGTCAAGAACCTGTTGTTCAGTGGTTGTCGTTTGTTGATGTGGTTCTTATTTGTTTCTTGTTTCTCGTTTTTTATATAGATTAGACCGTTGGTTTTCCTGTTTGAGTTGTTTTACACTAGTCATTTCGGGGCCCTTTATAGCTTGCTGTTCGGTGTGAGCCAAGGCTCCGTGTTGAATGCCTTACTTTGACCTATAATTGTTTATTTTTTACACATTGTGACTTGGATGGAGAGTTGTCTCATTGGCACTCATACCACATCTTCTTATCTCTATATAGTATATAGAATTTACTATAATTATCCAATGATCAAAACAACATGTTTTAAAAATTTCATAAATATTCATAAAATGAAGACTATCCTTAAAGAAATTATGCCTACCAGTTCTTCCAGTGTATATCATTATAAATACATTCATGTTTAATGGACTTACAAAAAAAAAAAAAAAAAAACACAAAATTCAACATGTTTCTATAATTTATTATTTACTCACGTTTTAAGTACCTAAAACAATAATGAATAAACAATATTCCATCTATCAGTAAATAATTGGGTATTCAACATTTCATGAACAACAAATATATCACAAAGAATTCAACATTGATATCACAGACAAATACCCTTGTCAATGTTTAAAACCTTGGTACTATATCAAACCATATTACAAATAAATTATTTATATGACAATTTATGTGTTAAAAGAAAAGTACAATAAAACAAAATATTTTATTATATTAATAATAAACATGATAACATGATTAAACAATAATTGTTAGTAAGATATCATAGTATCAGTAATGTTAGTTGGACAAACTTAATATCATATCTTTGTATGTTAAATTGTCACATTTATCCTGTAATAACTCACCCAGGTGTTTACTATTCATAAGAACGTCTTTTACGTACATGAAGGATAAAAATATAAACCTTTAATTGTCACTTTTAGCTTTTTAGAAGTTCTTCGAAAAGAAAGATGTTGGTCACACAAAGGTTTTATTTTCAACTTGTTACAAGTCAACAAAGAGAAGTGTACAAAAGTTACACTATTTCATATTTGATATGAAAAAAATGTTATTAATATAATGAATTAAACATAAACTTGTTATTAATAAATGATTCTATTAGTGGAACGGCGAAATCTGAAAAGACGCTTAGTTAAGGAGTTTAATGTACCCAAAGAACACACACCTGGAAATATTTTTAAATAAGAGAATAAATATCTAACTTATATTTTAAACATGCCGTACAAAAATTGTATGGTCTAATTTCCGTAAAAGTTGCCTTATTTAGCGTTATGCAGTTTATTAAACAAAATCGCTGATTTACTAAAATGATTATTTTTACTACGAATCACCACAAACAGGCTATATTTGAACATACAAGAATAAAACATTAATGATCAAAAAGCGACAATGATTTTGTTTTCATATGTTTACCAATAAAATTTTGTGAACGTTTTGGTTTTCACATCTACCTGTTTCCGTTCATGATAAGACAATAGTTATTTTTCTTCATTTGTGTTTATTTTGCATATAAATACACTTTGAAACATAGTTGATTCAATAACACTTCCATTTGAAACAGTTTTCATTCTATTTTGGAGAAATTTATATAATATTTATATAATGAATAAGACACACCAATCCGTCACAGGCTGCATTTAAATCCGGAATTGTGGTCCGAAACTTTTATTTCCATTTCATCCTCAGCCCGATCAGTTCTATCACTCTGAAGCCAAAATCCTATTTGACAATTGAAAATGTTTATTTTAAATTGGTTTAGTGGTCTTTACGCATTGCTTAAGTAGGTTTTTTTGTTAATTTCATTGTTTTTGCTATTTTAAACGACAAGAGAGGTTATTATTACTGTTTTCTATCATTGTTTACATTGTGTTTAAATTTGCGTTTAAAAAATATTTCGGATCTTTTGTGAAAAATTTCCGGAAAGTGTAACAGTTCATTAGTCCTTTACTAGCGTCAAGTGAGCCAAAACTTCTTTTATTAAATAGTCAGAAGTGTAATATTTGTCAAACTGAAAGTCCGGGAAAATTCTACCGTTTCACTGACGATGGCAAAGTAAGTTTTATTGAAGGTACTGAAGTACGACAATATGAGATCATTAAGAAGATTGAAGAATATTTTTTTTCTGTCAATCATACTATTTCGGAAAAAAAGGTAAATACCATAAATTATACCCAAGTAAACACAATATTACTCGTTATAAACAAGAATGAATGGAAACGGTTGTAAGCATATCTAGAATAACAACCCGATCTGACTGGTATTCCTGCATATTTTGTAAGACCAACAGAAAAGACACAAGACTGCACACAGTTGAATCAGAAAACAGAATGAAAAATGAATTATGAAATTGAATCAACGACTTTACATATTTTTGTTTTATAATAATGCACTTTACCATTCGCCCTGTTTAACTTACGAAGTATCCACTGAAAATACCTAAAAAGAGAAATCAGAAAGCAAATCTTTAAACCAGAATACTGAATTTGTGAATTTGATATCAGAAATAAATTCTTATTTAATTAGGTTAAGCATGAGGCCTTCAAGTCGACATTACTTTAAAATTTGCTAGCCTTGCTTCCAAAGGAGCATACTGACAAATACACAACGGATATATTGCAAAATAGGTTGTAGAATCATTACCGTTACGGCGATTTAATTATTAAACAACTACAACAAAGCAAGGGTAAATCCAACATAGTATTCAGCAGCTCCATATCTATCGCATCTGGTGCAGTAAAGTTGGTACCGTTAATGTAGTTACTATTACTTTCGCACAAATGACTCATATATGTATCTGCATTGTAGTTTGATACAGAAATAGTTTCTAAGTATTGTCGGCGTTACATTCCTCTTCATGAGTTGTGTAAGTCAATGAATTAAGTTCTATGTTCGTTCCTACCAACTACACATGTTATTACATGATATGACACTACATCATCTTTGTTTAGTTTAGGCACCAAATCCTTACTAAAGGTAGCAATACACAGTTAGGAGTTTGGTTTCGCATTTTGGCCCCAGTGGATTTTTCAAATATGAAAGTTATTGTGTAATAAAATTCATTTTAGACAGCTGAGTACTAATTTAGCCTTCAAAGGTGGTTTATAAGAACATCAAGATTATTTTTACATGTTTTATGGGCTATTTTCTGTTTGACTCTCCGTATTTTCATAGCTTGACCGGTCATCGGTCCAGAAATTAATGTAATATTTACAAACACTTTTTTCTACACGAAGTTTTGACGCAATTTTACAAAAAATGAGATGAAAGACATATGATTTTCATTGGATTTATTGAAAGATATATGTAAACAGTTTCAGAAAAGGTATTACGTGAAGTGATTGAAATTCTACTTTTGGTCAAATTTTGGGGAAATATGTGACATCTTTTCCCCTTTTGCTATATTTTATAACAAAAATGCAGATTGTTGCCATGGTTACACCAAAAGAAATTAAATTTTACCATTTTATATACTGGATATGAAATCTATGAAAGATTCTGATTACATACATATGCATATATATGACACAAACAGTAAGCTTAATATTGCAAGAAGGCAATGAAAAGGGATGGTAAAATTTATGAGGAAAATTTCAATATTTTTCCTAACTGTTTATTGCTACCAAAGGCACTGAAAGAAACACCCGAACAATTCAATGAGTTATAACAGATCAATTCAATGACTTATCCCAATATCAATTTAATGACTTATCTTATATATCACCTTAAGGTATAGATGATTTATTCGACGTCAGTGTGATAGCAAGGCGGCATGATACGAAGAAAAAGTCTAAACGTTGCCATAAAATTCTGAACAGGATCCGTGTGAAATGTAAAAGGCTCCAAAAGAGAGGCAAAAGATACCAAAAGGGACTTTCAAACTCATAAGTCGAAAATAAACTGACAACGCCATGGCTAAAAAAGAAAAAAACCATCAGACAAACAATAGTACACAAAACACAACCCCACCAAAAACTGGGGGTGATCTCAGGTTCTCTGGAAGGGTAAGCAGATCCTGCTCCACATGTGGCACCCGTCGTGTTGCAAGTGTTAGTACAAACCAAGTAGTAAGTCTAATTCGGTCTAAGTCCAACTTCCGCCTTGTAAAGCATCATTTAAACTACGCGTGTTGAGATCTCTGTTGAAAAGACTGATGAATGCGCATATAGTCAAGTCGGTTATTGGGTCGCTTTTACAATTTTGGTTGGGAAGAAGGAAATTTTTGTCTTGAACCGTTCTTGTTTGAAGGTCAAATGTGATTAGACTTCCTTCAAGGTTTGGTGTGCATGTGCAAAGGAAAATCAGTGTGCAGTAAGGGTTGTGCGTTTTGAAGATAATTTGTCTTGTACTAAGCTTTGTCAATGTCAAGCATCAGACCAGTGTCATTATATCAATACACACATACCAGAAGTTGTTGATGATGATGCTTGATCCCTTAGTTTTTGGTTGGGTTCGTGTTGCTCAGTCTTTAGTTTCCTATGTTGTGTTTTGTGTACTGTTGTTTATCTGTTGTTCTTTTTCTTTTTTTAGACATGGCGTTCTCAGTTTATTTTCTACTTATGAGTTTGGATGTCCCTTTGGTATCTTTCGCCTCTCTTTTGGTTATCTGAGTTATTTACATCTTATTGGTTATCTGAGCTATTTACATCTTATTGGTTATCTGAGCTATTTACATCTTAGTGGTTATCTGAGCTATTTACATCTTAAACATTCGAATGACTTTAAAAATCCACTTTACATTCAGTTATTGTCTATTTTTTCTGTTATTAATACATTTATGTAAGTTAGCACACACAAACTGTTGCCGTTTTATACGATATGGTACTTGGCACATTCCGAACGTCAAATAACGCCAAGAAACGTTGACAGGATACTGATACGAGTATATTTAAAAAAAAGTTTATACGAACACATTTTATGTAAAACAGAAATGTCATAGATACCTTTAGTCTGATCTGAAAATGTCAACTACTGACTAAAAAGCCAGTGGGACTAAATTACATCTTATTGGTTATCTGAGCTATTTACATCTTAAACATTCGAATGACTTTAAAAATCCACTTTACATTCAGTTATTGTCTATTTTTTCTGTTATTAATACATTTATGTAAGTTAGCACACACAAACTGTTGCCGTTTTATACGATATGGTACTTGGCACATTCCGAACGTCAAATAACGCCAAGAAACGTTGACAGGATACTGATACGAATATATTTAAAAAAAAAGTTTATACGAACACATTTTTATGTAAAAACAGAAATGTCATAGATACCTTTAGTCTGATCTGAAAATGTCAACTACTGACTAAAAAAGCCAGTGGGACTAAATTCAATGAAATTAAGTTTTTCCCCTTCTTTACTTATCGTTTAAGTTTTCAATACCGACAAGTCTATCAAAAACTTCATTTTTATGTTAATTTGTATAATCAAAGTTCAAGGCTATCCTTGTATGGAAACAAAATGGAGTTATAAATGAACAAAACTTGTTAACTAATAAAAACGTCAATTTTAACGTATAAAACGTTATTATATCTTTTTTTAATTTGATATCTCCTACAAGCTTCATAAATGCTGAATCAAATATTGTTCTCTGACTTATCAATATGTTTACAAATTCTGAAATAAACACCAAAATTACAGTTGAGACAACATTTTTAAATTGATAATTGTTAACCTTTGACCCTCATTATGCAAAATAGTTACCACCTCTGAGGCTTCCGGCATCATTAATCTGAAAATTCACGATTTTTCTTTCCAAGGATATATAATTTAGCCGTCTGTTCTATGGATGCATTAAAATATTGTTTTTATGTTTGTACTGCTGGTCTAAATAGCTCATTCTGCAAAGTTAACATAAATATACATATTATATTTGATTACAATGTACATGTAATTTTTTAAGACAAGTCTGTTAATCCTTAAATTTCCATCAAATTGTCCATATTAGATCAAATTCCACATCATTACCATGGTAACAGTTAGGAAGTTTCCAAACAGACTGATCTGTACGTTTTAAGCAGCAGCTGTATAATAAAATTAGAGTGTTGTTAAATATCTATTATTGTTAATTTAGCTATCAACAATGCTACCAAATTTTGAAATGCACAAATTATGTTAAACAGTTGACTTTATACATCAGCCTTAAGTTATAGTTGTGATTGCAACTGATGCTAACATGCATTTTAAATGCTGTCAAATGTAATACATATATATGCATTTAAATTCCACAAAATATTTGTAAGTTATGTATAAAAAAGTAACTGGTAAAATTAAGAAAAATATAAATTTGTACTTTTCTTTTAACTATTTTTATTATCTTGTACATTATAGGTACAATGTGGTCAACACAATATATATTCAATGTGTCGGTTGTTTTTTGCTAATTATCTATAGTTTTATTGACAATCCTCAAATCCCAGAAATGTTCATTGCAAGGAAAATGTTCCTAAACAAATGTTTCCATGTTTTTTTTTTAATATTATGTTGCAGTTTTATTCATTTATGGCTGGGAACTTGATAACTATTTTATTTTCTATACCAGACCCTGCCTTTTTATGTCAGCTGTTATAGTTGCAAAGCATTTATATAAATTATAGTTTCAATACTGTGTTTCCTCCAGAAACATATGTTGCAGATAAACATGTATTGATGAATCTAAATTTTGTAAATTGTAACCTGTTTAGATCCTTAAGCTTGCTGCAGACCTTACATAAAAAATTAGTAAAAAACAACAGCAATAAAATCACTTTGTATGTTGGCGTATGCCTTTGTGGTATTTTCTGTTGTTCCGTTGTTTTCCTGTTATAGTTGATGTGTTTCCCTCGATTTTAGTTTGTTTCCCGGATTTGTTTTTGCTTAATCGAATTATGACTATATAACAGCAGTATACTACTGTTGCCTTTATTTATGTATTGGATATCTCAAAGTCTTCCAAAAGGTCGTTAACGTGTGTACTATTTCAACAAATATCCATTTTATTCCAACGACACATTGTTTCCATGGAAATAAACATTGTCATAGGTAAATTCGAATTTGACTGAAAATTCTTGTTAATATGTATCTTATCATTCCTACTGTTTTTTCTCCTTTTTTTCAGTCATATCAATATGTGAACAGATTTATGTGAAAAATGGTTATTTTTGAAATCTCAAGAAGAGATTTTATATGAATTTATAGGGTTAAATATACTTACCACAATTTACATTTATAATATTTAGCACATACATACAAGTTCTCGTCCAATTAAATTGATTGAATTCGCCTTCTAGTACATACTTTTTCCGTGTCCTAAGTAACTACGCATGAATGACCACAAGGGTAAGATTTCATTGTATCGTAATCAAGATATAAAAACAAAAGTTGTTACAGGCTATTTTGAAATAAAATGCTGTGTTCCAAATTAAATTAAATAGTTTGTATTTAGCTGTCACATTGATTTTTAAATAACCTGCTATCAAAATCTTTGGATCTAAAAAATGTTTTTGACGATTGCAAGTTTCTTTCATTTAAATAAAAAGTAACAAATATGGTTATTTATACCTTGATTAGAGTACAACGCCATCTTAAAATTGTGATAATTTATCATCCATGCAATTACTTCGTACACAAAAAAGTGTGTACTATGAAACCTTGCGAAGGGAAATTAAGGCAACTTGATCTATTTCGTCATGAATTGATTGATTGATTGATTGATTCTTGGTTGCGAAATGTCCAGTGGCAAATATTTCACGCATGTTCAGGACGGTGTCATGAATTGAAAAACCGTGATAATGTCTGAAGAGAATGTGCCACCTATATATACATATATATACATGTTCTAATAAATCTTTTAGTTTTTACTTTGAAAAAAAAACAAAAAAAAAACATAAACCCCAATTAACTTTGATCTATTGGAAGTTGCTTTTTAATGACTATCCGCTAGACTATCTATGGGAACATACCAGGGGCGGATCCAGCCATTTTAAAAGGGGGTTCCAACCCAGGATAAAGGGAGGGGGGTTCCATCCATATGTCCCCATTCAAAAGCATTGATCGTCCAAAAAAGGGGGTTTTCCAATCCCCGGAACCCCCGCCCCCCCTCCTGGATCCGCCACTGCATACTATCTATATGTTTCAAATTTATTATAGCTTTAGTTTTACTGTGAAATTGAAAAATGTTTTTAAGACATGTTAAACTACCACTGCGATTTAATTATTGCCTGCTTTTGGTCAATTTATTTTGTCATCTTACCATGTAAAGAAGTACATGTAGAGTAAAACACCGCTTTATATCAATAAACATACTTACACCAGCAGCTACCATCTTATCATTCTGGAGTCAAGGGCCTTTTGAAATAACATATTTCACAATGATACTAGTGAGTAGATTTACAAATTTCGTTAATGAGCTACGTTTCACAAACACATGTGATACAAGTAATCAGCCAAAATGAATTATCAATAGACCAATTAAATTCTGTATTTTCGGTACATTTCACATATGTCTTATTTGTCAGTATAGTCGAGTTACTCGGAGTTCGTCTACAGTGTTTTTTTTATGTTGTTTGTTTTCAAGTGTGTTTACTGTTTGGTCTTAAAGGTGGCAAGGTAGTATTTCCTGGCCCATAAGGGATAATGATAGCCTTTTTAGGATTTTCACCACTTTCTAGCACTGCCAAAAATTCTACATACACAGTTAACTGAAGTACTTTCATTTTACTAATCAGAAATAAATTTGAATATGTATCATGACCGTTTACTTTTTTTGCTATTTTTTTTAAAAAACCTAAGGCCACTAGTGCTCTTAGGTCTTTTATCATGCAGTGAATACAAAATTAAAAAATAAAAAAAATTCTCAAAAAATCATTTTCACCTGCATGTAAAATTATTTCATATTTTTCTACACCTGATTCATCCGTCAGTTTGGGAAAGTATGTTCAGTTGATACTGTAGTTTTTGTCCAATCACACTGTTCAGATACATTGAACTAAGTAGGGTACACAAAAGAGCAACCTAAATTCTGGAATGCAAATACTACCGTGCTACCTAAATGATCTTGCCTTATATTACAGTTATTTAATTCTTATTTTCTAAATGTATGTGAAAGTTAAGATAAAAAAATCAGCTGATTGTTTTGTTTTTACACGGTTTTCACTTCGAAGAAAAAACGACTTGGTTAGAAAATATAAATAATAACACCATTACAAACACAATTCCATTTTAATATTCCTGTACGTATCAATAAAACAAATCTTTTTTTTTTATTTTAAGAAATTTACCTGTGATAATATAAACGTCACAAAAAAAAGTCACTTTTTGTGGCGTTGATACATTTATGTGACGTGCAGTTTATACTTCGTTTGTGGTGTCCTGGTATGCTGTCGTAAATTCATGGGAGGTGTCCGTTGTTATTTTGCGGTTTACATGTTGTAATGTACTATTATATTGTTTATTTATGTATTTCTCTGTGCTGAGTGTTCTTGCGTTTATTTGTACTGTATTCCTGTCACGTAGAGTTGTCTTTTAAGCGGTATTTTTAACATTGCCATATAAGCAGGAGGTTTGGATAGCCATAAAACCAGGTTCAACCCACCATTTTTCTTACAATGTCCAGTTCAAAGTCAGGAATATGGCAGTTGTTATCAAAAAGTCCGTTTCTATGTATGTTGGCGTTTGTTTCTACTGCAGTTCAGTGTTTCTGTTGTTCCTTTGTTTCCCTTTTTTGGTTGATGCGTTTCCCTCGGTTTTAGTTTGTTACCCGGATTTGTTTTCGCTTAATCGATTTATTACTATTGAACAGTGGTATACTAATGTTGCCTTTATTGTACTGTTGCTTTTGATAAGTGTTTTTAATTGTTTCAGAAATGGTTTCACAATCAGAAATACTGATTTCATTTCTCTCTCAGTTCATCATATCTGAAATATATACATTATGATATGATTCCCTATATAACCACCAAAATTCTTTTGATAGTATTTTTGTGACTTCAACACTGTCATTTGGTAAAACTAAAAATCACTCAGAAGATTTTTGCATTTGTGCAAATTGACATACAATTTGACAAAACAAAGTAAATGGGATGTATATAATTACATCTTTCAAAACAATATTGAATTCAAAATTTAAACTACTGTTAAAAATCACATTTCAATTTTGTCTAGTATATTCTTGCATAAGAGACTAACTATATGCTAGATATTTGATATTATTTCTGCAATGCATAAAAAGAATTAAGAAATGGTGCTGGAGAATTGTCTGATCATTATGAAAATAGAATAGTAAATACCCTCAAATGTGGGGACAAATCACACACAATCTTTTTGAAAAAACTGTTCTTTATGTAGATAAGTCACAACTTGTCTTTGACAGGACTAGGATTTGTGTCTCTTTGTTAATAATGAACAATAATAAAAATACACTGTGACTTTTTTTAAATCTAGATATTTACAAATGTCTTGCTCTAAAAAGTAAAATAACAAAAATACCGAACTCCAGGGAAATTCAAATACGAAAATCTCTTATCAAATGACAAAATCAAAAGCTCAAACACATCAAACGAATAGAAAACAACTGTCATATTCCTGACTTGGCACAGGAATTTCCTTATGTAGAAAACGGTGGATTAAACCTGGATTTATAGCTAGCTAAACCTCTCACTTGTATGACAGTCGCTTAAAATTCCATTATATTGACAACAATGTGTGAACAAAACAAACAGACTTAATAGGTAAAAATGTCAAAAATAATAGGGGTACAGCAGTCAACATTGTGATATAATCTTAATCACTATAAAAACAAACAAATATGTAAACAAAGAAACACAAAATGGCATATAGACGAAGCACATAAACAAAAATAAAAGTGACAAGAATACAAAAATGACCACAGCACAACAACACAATGGCGGGATGCATGAGTACCGGGCCACGCCAAAAGGATATTACCAAAAATGAACTAATGATTAGTTGGTACGGAATATTTATCAACAAGGTCTTTGTATCTTCCGATGAACATTTTTATAAAAAGGACGAGACGTTCTTTGACATAACCCTGGTTCATCAACCTTCTGCTCAGTCACTGGTGACGTTTGATAAAATCTGAGTAGCAGCTGCAAGCTCTTGAATATGATGAGTTGGGAAATGTATATTCCATATGCAGGTGAAGTCGGTATATTGCTACTAAGACAGACTATTGAATGGTATTTGCTAACTATCAATCAGTCATTTTTCTTGTGTGTTTTGCTTTTAGACAAACTGTTTCTACAGATGCTAAAATTTGAGCTCAAATTGAAATATATATATATATTCATTTCTATTGATACAATGTAGCCAAAAAGACCTCTTCCTTTTTTTGTGTCTTGTAAAGACTGGTAAATGAAGAATATAAAGATATGTATTGGATAGTTCATTGCGAAATCTTTTAAACTACTTCAAACTCCACGTCCATGTCTAGCGATTTAAATGAATCTTGCATTAACAATGTTTTTCTGTGTTCACTTTCTAATCTTTTACTAATTATATTTGATTCGTGCAAAAATCTGTATGGTATGTCTTTATTCTAAATTCACAAAACATAAATACTAAAAATGTTTTTATATTGCAGTACCTTTGATTCATCTATAGTTCAACTTTTTGATTCTTTAAAGCAGTCAGCTTTGGCGGGAAGTGATTCTCTCTAGATTTTTCGTACATTTAACATAGGCAACCTTTTTCTTTAAAAAACTATGAAAAAATAACAAAGATTTTATAAGATTTTAAAAAATGGCTTTTTTAAACTATATCTAATAAAATTATGAAAAGAAAAGTGGGGATTAGCAGGAATTTTTTTTTAATGTCCTTACATGGATAAAACCAGAGGATTCGGAATATCTGGCAAAATTCAAAAAGAAGAGGATCGAGCATCCTTAACGCAAAATAGCATGAGTACAAATTAGGCGATATATACATTGGCAATGTACACTCTGATTTATGTTATCAAATTTAAAGCCATTTCGTGAATCGAGTCTTTGTGAAATGCACCATAATGGCATCCCCTAAACTCTTCTTAACCCAAGAGACAACCTAATGTTTACTTAAAACATATAAAAGTCTTTGTTTCATTAATGCAGAAAAACAACCAATCGGTCATAGCATTACATACTGATAATATCAATGTTCATCTTGTCAGCAATTTCCTACTCAGAGAAAATATTTCAGGTCTTTAAGAATTTACTGTTCTCTAAAACGCCTGGACAAAATAATAAATTTTGTGTATTGACATGTTTAATCTACTGACACATTTGTATGTACTAAAATACTAGATGTACTGTTTCCGTGTTTTTATCTGTCTTGACCATTTCCAGACACACTTTCAATATGTTATCAATGTGAGTACATAATTGACTGAACTCATCCAAAAAAAATCAATGTGCAACCAAAAATAGCTAAGATAAAAATGTGTGCTGTAGAAAACATGCAACTTGCTTGCATGTTGTTCTAGATACAATAAAGGTAGACCTACGTTCTCTAGATGTCAACAACAATCAGATAGACCTGGACAAAAATACCTATTCTGATTCTAATTAATTTTATTTGTGTTAGATCAACCACTCAAGTTTCTATTTTAGATAATGGTCTATGCTCCCTAAATATCAATTTGCAATAAAATAATAACTATGATTTGAGGTAAGATCAAAATCTGTATTGCAGAATGCATGCGACTTGTAGACCCAAAATCTTGCATGTTGTTCTTGTTACAATAATGATAGACCTACGTTCCCTGGATGAAACGATGTCAACATGAATCTAATAGACCCGGGCGAAAATCCCTATTCTTTTTTTATATAATGGTTTGTGTTGCATCAACCACTTTCTATTTTTTTTTTATCAATGGTCTATGCTCCCTAAACGGAAGGTTAACCAAAATAAACATAATCAGTTCTGGGCAAATTCTCTATTCTGATTGTTATTCATCTAACTATTTTTAATAGTAGTAGCAATCACGGTCTACGCTCCCTCTACAGAAACGTTATCCAAATAAACAGTCAGATCCTGGCAAATTCCCTATTCTGATTGAAATTTATCTAACCACTTAAAGTTCTAGTGACAATAATGGTCTACTCTCCCATATAGAACGTTATCCACTTAAAATAATAAGATCCGGTCAAAATACCTATTCTAATTGTAATATAGTGTTGTATTTACTGGTGTAAACAATCTTCTCTGTCCGAACTTTCCACTTGACCCTTTTCGTAGATTGCTCTAAACAGCAAAAATTCGGTCAGCATGGAAGAAGAATTTTAACATCCGTTTCTTTTTTAAACAGAGTATTCATGTAATATGTCCGATTTTGACATAAATGTTCTGCCCTTCCTCGCACCAGTCGAAGTGTTTGAAAATGGCGGCTAAAGAAAGGTTAATTTCTAGGTCGTCGTTTTTACAGACTCGTAGTGCTTGAAGAAACGCTCATATCAAAAGCGCTGTGTAAACGATAATTCCATTGAATTAATAGTAAAAAAGTAAAATAACAAAAATACCGAACTCCAAGGAAAATTAAAAACGGAAATGCCCTTATCAAATGGCAAAATTAAAGGCTCAAACACATCAAACGATTGGAAAACAACTGTTTTATTACGGACTTGGTACAGTAAAACGATATTCCAAATTCAAATAATATTTGTATAAAACATAAGGATTTTCAACAGTAGGACTGTTAAAAATCCTTGTCGACGAGAAACAAGCGTTCTCTTAAACGCAAAAATAAAAAATCGAAGTTACTGTATGTAACAGGTAAATTATGACGTAGGTGAGTACATCTCATGGATATATTTTTAATCACCTTGTTAATTGCGATGAGAACATGTTATAAAAGCAAACATATTCTTTATATTAATATAAATTTAAATTCAAGTATATTTAACCAAATTCATTTAAAATTTATTTAAAATATCATCTTATTCAAAAATACTTGTATTTCATACTTTAGTACTCACACATTCAACCAGTATTTGAAAATAGAAAACAAATGATATGATTCAGAGCAGACAGAATGAATGTATATACATATAGTATATATGATGGCATACTGACTATATCTTGTTTTTTTTTTTTATATTTGAAGTTTGAAAAAGCGTTGAATATATCAGTCTATGGTGAATAAATCTCCGGTATCATTGAAACACGATATAACCATAGATGTGTTTTAGATCTGAGAACTCATTGTGTTTAATTATTAACAGAACAGCATATTCAGTAAAGGTTGTAAAAGATCTAAACTGTATCTTTAATTCTACTAGATGTTTAACATTGATGAGTTCTAATATTTGTGATGGATATCAATTCCGTATTTGGTTGTAAACCCACCTAGTTGCTTTGATTTTTCTTCTTTGCTTATCATTTTTTAAATGTATTTCGATTTTGATTCAACCTGTATAGAAGGTATCGACTAAACCAAAAGAAAAAACTCACCAAAGATAACAGGTTTATAATTATGTATGCCAGACTGGCATTTTGTCTACAAAAGACTAATTAGTGACGCTGGTCACAAATAAAAGAAAAATGTGCCCAGACACGAATGTCCCCGCTAAAGCTTTGCAATTTTCCAAGTTAAAAAGAGACATAACTCTAGAAGGGTGAATGACTCACTGCCCAAATTTGAACTCTGTCTGCGTGTTGTGGTTCTCAGCATTGTGAATAAGTTTCATTAAATTTGCATGAGGCAAGCTTAATTAAGGGTATGGAAACGAACAAAATGCAATATTCCAAGTTATAAAGGGCATAACTCTAGAATGTTAAAAGGACTCCCTGCCTTAATTCGAACTCTGTCTGTGAGTTTTGGTTCTTAGCATTGTGTATGCGTTTCATAAACTTTGGATGAGGAAAACATTAAGTTAGAATGCAGAAACGAAAATGGCACGGATGGAGGGACGGAAAGACGGAAGGAAGGACGGTCAAGGGTAACACTTTATGCCCCCATTGCCTACGGCGGGGGCATGAAAAAGTTAAAAGGCCAAATAAAGTACCAACTTGAAAGTTTTGACAACCAAAAATTCTGAGAGGCTTAACTTTTCAGTACTTTTCATTGGATCAATGCCATAAGCTGGTGAACCACAAGAGCATTGGGTATTGGGGTATCATAATCACAGTATTCGGTAATTTTTTATTGCATGATACATCATTGACTTTGATATCCAAGGAAATTGTAATTGGCAAAAAAAAAAAATTGCTAAATTGAAAGATAAAATACAATGTATCATCAAAATGCATAGCTGGATAGTACCTGTTAAGGCTGAAAAACTATGTTGTTGAAGGTTTCATACTTTAGAATTTGCAATATTTTCCTTCTAGATATTGATGAAAAACAAAAATCATTATATTGATATCATATTGGTGTATCTTGTAATTTTCCTATAGATAAATTGAAATCAGGTCATTAACTGACTTTTTCAGATTTTTGGTGAATTTTCTATTTTAAGTGCAGGTAGTAGCTATTATAGTAAAAGCAGCCAAGTCTCTAACCTGGTAGTCAATCTTTTTAACATAAACACCTTTTCAATGATTGTAGCACAACGTTTCTTTCAGACTAGCTTGGATTTGCCATAGATTTAATAAGATTTTTTAACAGAATTTATCTCTTAGCAATGATGGCCATCTTGGTTGGTCATATTGTAACTTCTTCTAAAATGACATTATCTATGGACATTTCTACTAAAATTTCATGCAACACTTAGATTGTTTGACAATTATCAAAAGTATATGCACATTTGATTCTTATGCACAATTTATAAAGGTACAATATATACGTATATTTTTTTTTTATTTTAGTACGGTAGTCTGACAGGGATATTGGAAAATATTCTAGCTGGTCACTACTATAGGAACATTTCAATAAAAACAATCTGTAATTTTTGTTGCATTACTTATATGCAATTGATCCTTCGATATGCTATACCATTAGAAAAAAAAAATGAATTTTCAAATGTTAACCCATCTTAGAAATGTTTATCTTTATATACTAAAGAGATAATAAAAAGACATACCTAAGTCTTTACAGTGGTCACCTGTGGCACCATTTGGACATTGACAACTATACTGTGTGGAATCCAGCGAATCCACAACACAAGTTCCACCATTACAATCCACACCGTAACAGCTGTCCCTCACTGCAGGGTAAACCTATGGTACTATTCATTATCATCATATTTTCAATGATGAGGTAAAAGCATTAAGAAAATTGTATTATTTCATCAATATTGGCATCAACAAAAAAGAGCAAACATTTGGTGATACTTATTTATGACCATATATATGTGTTTTTTTTTCTCTGTCCCTCAATATAATGATTTTTTATGAAAAAATTTTCTTCAAAATAATTTGTCTATATTATATTTATTTAATACCTAATAGTAAATATAAAATAAAGGTAGACATTTGCTGTAACATATTTCACTTTGTAATTGTGTTGCTTTCTTATAAAGTCACTCTACTGCTAATCTGAACTGGGAATAAAAGAAAATTGTATTAGTCCAAGATCTGGACAAACATCTATAACAAAAACCTTTTTGAAGATGGATAGATTATGAAATACTGAATATATTTTTTACATAAAGACATGTACTTATCTAGGATTTATGCAATTTGAGCTCCCCTAAAAGATGTTTTGTGTTGATGGGTTACTGTCTCATTTACATATAATACAAAACTCCTTCTATTCATACTTTGTAGTTCTTTGGATTTGTGTCCTATGTCCTGTATTTCTCTTTATTTAGGTAATTTTAAGTACATAATTTTTTTTAAAGTGAAGCATTTTAAACTTTTTAGCTGAGTGCTTTCCCAGAATTAATTGAATGGCGGGGTCGGAAGGCGTTTTTATTAAATTTGATGAGTGGTTGTTATTTTAGACTAGATAGCCTTGACAATTAAATGAAATAATCAATTTAAAATTTATGCATGGCAGGGTTAAATAAAATGTGCCTTTCGACCCCCATACATTTATTACTGGAATAGCCCTGAACCTTTCTATTCAGTCTTTCAGTCAAACATATAAATGTATAACAATTTTAAAGAAGAATGTGTCCATACGACACAAGTGATACTGCTCGTAAATATGTAAGAGTCAATGTTCTAATTCAAACCTATTGACGCTTTGTTTTTTTTTAAACTTAATGACAATTGTTTCTGTATGTTGTCATGAAGGGGGTATAATTAGAATTACTTAAATCTAACAATATTTTGTGTATGTTATTGGTGTGTATACATACAATCAGATACAGGTATCTTTATTTCAACTGATCCCATTTACACATCAATAAACTCAAGAAGAAATGTGTGTTATCCATGTGGATGTGTTTTGTATCGTTGTAATACATACAAATACATTTGCAATAAAGGTTACTCACCGTGCTGACAATTGTTTCCATAGTAATCTGTAGTACATGTACAGTCATAGTCAGTGATGCCATCAGTACAAGAACCACCATTTAGACAATGTCATGGTGATCCCTGGTGAACAATCATCGTAAAACAGGTTGTCAGGAATAAACAAGTTTTCTATTCAAATATTCATAAGTCATGTCAAAAGAAATATAAAATCATCTTAAAGTTACATCCCATTTGGCTTAAAATCACCTTTCTGGTTCATCAATGACAATATGAAGCCCTTAAAAATATTTCTTAATTTTCAAATGACAAAGATCTTTCTCCATAGAAAATGAAAGGATATGGAGTAAATGTACATGGGACAAAATCGCACACAATACATAGAAAACATAGAAAATTATCAATGAACAGGGCTTTTATTCCTGTTCTTCATCTTGACAGTTGATGTAGGGTCTTCAACATAATTATTTTTTGAAAACAAATAGTTCTCTTATTCTATAGAAGCTTACAGTCATTAAATGCACACTGTTACATTGAAAACATTATCATTGGTATTATAATGAATACTTTTTGTTGTTATTGGATTGCTATCTTGTACTGAACACAATGAAGAACAGATTAATCAGCAAATAAATAGAAGAAATTTCTTACCTCTGAAAAAGCATACTTGGAAGTCTCCCTGACATCCTTCATATCTCTATTCTTACCTCTAAAAAAGCATACTTGGAAGTCTCCCTGACATCCTTCATATCTCTATTCTTACCTCTAAAAAAGCATACTTGGAAGTCTCCCTGACATCCTTCATATCTCTATTCTCACCTCTAATAAAGCATACTTGGAAGTCTGCTTGACATCCTTTATATCCCTATTCCTACCTCTAATAAAGCATACTTGGAAAGTCTCCTTGACATCCTTTATATCCCTATTCCTACCTCTAATAAAGCATATTTGGAAATCTCCCTGACATCCTTTATTTCCCTATTTCTACCTTTAATAAAGCATACTTGGAAGTCTCCCTGACATCGTTTATCTACCCAGATATCTTTACGTTCATTGTAACCAAAAGTCTCATTTTTCACACATGCTGCTCCAGTTAAATGTTTGATAATTTCCATAGAGTAGATCAAGCTGTCAGGAATCATACCAGTCACATTACAATTTTCCTGATCAAACTGCTAGCTTTCACATCTTACTTCTTGGCAACCTCCAGCTAGGAAATACAATACATTACAAACATCTATAGACTCAAGATTGAAACTTTTGACTGCAAAGTTTCAAATTTATCAAATGTTTAATTAATCTGAATGTTAATTGAAAGACTTTTACAGGCAAAATGTACAAAAGAAAGATAAAATAAATTAGAAACCAAATTATCATATAAAGACTCCATGACCCTGCAAGGGCCTTATAGCTAGGCAAGGATATTAAACAATTCTGTAGTAGCAACACCGCAAGTATTTCCATGCACAATATTTTCCTCTTAAATTGGCTTGTTTATCACAGAATTCACTATTTTTTTCAAATTAATGTTGCCTTCTTTACAGCTTGATGAAATATCAGATTTCTGAATTTGCAATGTCATCAACAGTAATTAAAGTTGACTCATGAATATGAAATTTGATACATATCAATAATGAATTAAAAAAAAAACCTGACGGTACCATGACAAAGACACTTTTCACAGGGTTCAGTCTTTGAACTTTCTCCGACACAGTCGGCTCCATTGTTCTGTGGTGCGGGGTTTGTACAATTTCTTGTTAGTTATTTGGTTCCAGTCCCATATGATTCTGAGCAAGATCCAGCTGACCAGTCTGACCATCCTCCATCCACTGATTAATTAAAAAAATTTATAGTTTAGTTAAGATTGTATTATACACATTTAAACGTAACAGGATTTATTATGTCCAACATAATATTTTTTCTAAACACCTTTTATCTATAGACTTGTATTCTCATTATATGATGCAGCTCAGGAGATGTGGTATGATTGATATAAGTGTATTGACTGCTAGTAACACATCTATTTTTGTTCTGTATGTTTCTATCTGACAATATCTGGATTATTTTTTACCTCTAGACATTTGTTGTTTGTATGGTGTATCATCTAAATGTACCCCACATAGCCTTATGTTCTTGTGTTGCTTGGTTGGCTTCTGTGACTGTTTTACAATGACTGAAATGCAGTAATAATAATGTTATAATTAGATACACCCCTGTAATGATTTAGTTGTAGTTTGGCTGAGATTGTTATACTCTGGATTTACTATTTTTTAATTAAGTTTTTTTTTCTTGTAGTAATTTTAACAATTCATAATAAAAAATTCTTTATCTTTGCACTTAGAAAAATATTTATAATCTGACCATCTGCATCTCCAACGTCTCCACTGTCACATGGTGCATTAGGATCACATTGTTTACTGGTATCATCCCAGATCTCTCCCTCCATACAGTATTCCAACAGTGCACCAGTGAAATCATCTTTACATATATAGTAATTTGTACAGTCTTCAGGATTGGCATAGGAACCAGCAACCTTTTCGGTACAGATTTTTGTTTAAAGAATATCACAAACATTTTATAGACTGACTGTCTAAAAGACATCAACCAATCAAAACAGTCAATTGACTGTTCAATAGACATCAAGCAAGCAAAAAAGTCAATTGACTGTCTAGTAGTCATCACGCAATCAAAACAGTCAATTGACTGTCTAATAGACATCAAGCAATAAAAACAGTCAACTGAGTTTCTAATAGACTTCAAGAAATCAAAGCAGTCAATTGACTGTCTAATAGACATCAAGCAATCACAACAGTCAATTGACTGTCTAAAAGACATCAAGAAATCAAATCAGTCAATTGAGTGTCTAATAGTCATCAAGAAATCAAAGCAGTCACTTGACTGTCTAATAGACATCAAGCAATCAAAGCAGTCAATTGAGTGTCTAATAGACATCAAGCAATCAAAGCAGTCAATTGAGTGTCTAATAGACATCAAGCAAACAAAACAGTCAATTGAGTGTCTAATAGACATCAAGCAATCAAAACAGTCAATTGAGTGTGTACAGTCATATGATGATGTACATTTTCAACCTTAAAACATTAGGTATAAGAAAACTCAAAGAATTAGTATGAAAAATCAAACTTTATAAAAAAATTCACTCTGGTTCAAATAAAACAAATTGTCTGAAACTGACATCCTCATTACTTGTCCCATTGCTAACTTCTGCGTTTTTTTAGTTTTTTGTTCATGTTTTTTCTCTTACATACAGAGAGTTTGACATTCTCCTTTTGCGTGGCTTGATAAGTTACTGTCCACATTGGACCATAAGAACTAAAATTCAAAAACTAATTTCTACTATTAGTATCAGTAAATCTATTTCAATTATGCAATCTCCATTATCACTCTGACTACAAAACAATGCATTAATGTACCTGTATTTGTGTCAGAATACCCTGAAGTGAATTGCAAACTAAATATCTAATTTTATATTTATTTACAACAATTTGCTGTATACATTTTTTTTTCCTGTAAAGATTAAAGTAGTTTCTGTTCTTTTTATTGGTTATTTCAGATTCTGGGTGGCAGATATGGACATAAGAAAAAAGAAATTTATTTTTATTCAAATACAGCATTTGTTTAAGGAGCTACCATTTGATTTTTATGGGGGCTAGGATGAAATTTGAAAAAATAGGCAGGACAGGAGTTTTGAGTAAAAAAGGCAGGATGAGACACTTGCAAAAAAAGTCAGGATGACAATTTAGGTAAAAAAAAGTCAGGATAAACTTTGAAAAAAGACAGGACCGAACAGAGTGAAAATAAAAGGCAGGACAGAGATTACAACTAAAAAATGCAGGACAAAATTTTTCATCCTAGCCCCCATAAAAATCAAATGGTAGCTCCCTAAGTTAAAAACTTTGCCGGCCTGTATAACATTCTTGAATTTTCAACTGTTCCTGAATATACCATCATTCACTGTCAATCATTAATTATTATGTTTCCGCACTTATATTTACACTCTAACAAATGACATGACTGTACCTTTATGTTTTCTCCTTGGCAAATGCTTCCCTATCCCTCTGGTGGGGGACTGGTACATGTTCCGGTACTTGTCTCTATTCCATCACCACAGGTGGCTGAACACTGGGACCAGTCACTCCATTCACCCCAGTCTCCATCAACTATAAAATGTTAAAATCTAGGAAAATGGCAGCAACTTTTAGTTCTTATCAAAAATATATATAAATGCAGGTTCAGTCCTAATTAAATTATATTAGCAAGAATTTATAGAACTTATAGCTCTTCGTGCGTCTCTGTACTTAGACAATCTTGGCTTTCAGGCTTTCAAACATTTGACTTTGAGCGTTCCTAAAGAAGGTAACTAAAAACAAAGCTTCAAACACATCAAATCTATAAAATGTTTAACATTTTTTTTTACGATAAAGGCAATGTGTTTACTACTCAAACTGATATTGTTCAGAGTCAATTCCAGGCCCATGTAAAATGTAAGAAATTTTGTTGATAATCATGGATCATAAATCTTTCGAGCTTACTTCTCTTCCCTGATCTTGATCCTGTGTGATTATTAGAAACAAAGGCTTAAAAATTTGAAAGAATTGCCGCAATCAAACAGCATTTAAATCACACATGTATTCAGTAATTTGATCACAATTACATGTGAATGATAACAGACTATATACTGCAGCTGTGCTATATGCGCAGTCAAATTGTTATGACCGTATATTCATATGTGATATACAGTCACTGACCGTATACTGCCTTGTTTATGACGTTGACAATGCGTTTCCGTAGAGTTTTATTTATGACGTCTATAAAACATACAGGTTCGCGGAAATTTTACGTTGTCCGCTCCAAATTAAAACATGATGGTTTTTACCCTAAATATTTCATTTGGAACAGTTATAGGAGTTGCAGTATATAAAGACTAACCACATATTGTCTCGAAATATGAATTCGATTTGTACTCGGCTCAAAACAGGTAGAAATGCTCGGCACAGCCTCGCTTTCTATCTGTTTCTAAGCCTTGAACAAATAAAATTTATATTCGAGACAATGTATGGCTATTCTATATATCTTGACATGAACCTCCATTAAGACAGGTAACTCCTTCACAGAAATATATGTCTAAACAGATGCAAAAGTATACGTTAACATTAAAATAATTAATAATTAATAACATTATTTTTTTAAATAATTTGCTCTCTTATACAGCCGTGTTAATGTCTAAACAAAAGAATCTTTCAAAGCCCGGAAGAAAATTGATACTACAGATTGTTTTTTGCTCAGCTTTCAAAATCGTATTCTGAAATGTTCGTGGGCTATTTTTTGGTATGGTGAATACATTTTGTGAGGTTAGTGTCCTGTCCATGTGTTTAGTGGTTATATTCGGAACAGGATCTGTTTTTGCTATTGCTTCAGAATGACGAAAACATGACAAAAAACTGACAAATACATGAGGAGATGACCATTTAATTCTGAGGGGGGAGGGGGATTTGATGAGGTCAGAATATTTATTTTACTGAGCCATGGTAATTTGACCCCCTCCCCCTTTTTTACTATGGAAAATTTAACTCCTTTTATATGTTAGGATTTCAAATAATCAAAGCATTTAAGCTACATGGTCTAGTTACAATGCTTCAAAAAGTATTTTGAATGAAATTATGTTGGTAAAGACTTCAGAGCACTTATACCAAGCCATTGTATTTTTTTTTACCTACCATGAAAAATTGACCTCCCCTTTTTATATGTCTGATTTTCAATCTACAATAAGCTTTAAAATAATGTATAATGTTCTAATAATTATCTAGAATGAAAAAAACAGGGGTGAGTCAATTTACCATGGGGTCAATTTTCCATACGGGGGGGTGGGGGTGGGAGGGGTGTTCAATTTATCATGGGGGTTGGGGTTTCAATTTACCATAGCGGTATTTTGACCCCGGGGTCAATTTCCCATGGGGTTCAAAATACCATATGACACCGGGCGTTGACTTGATGGATAGTTCCATCATATTTACATGAGCTCGAACATGTTTGATCTATTCAAATATACCAATGCCGGTGCCCATGCAATTTATAAGATGTGGCAAACAATAATATATACAAATACTAGTATACAATGCTTTTTACGAATGTACATGTACTTGTTACGTACTACAGTATTATCAAACTGGTTAAATGCATTGGTTTCATGCTTTGAAAAGTACTTTATTTGAACCTTTTCATTGTTTTTAAAACGTAATCACACTGACATATAACATTTTAAACAATTGTAATTTTATTTAATCACTCATTCAAAACCTGGACCGGACTAAAAAAATCCTGACAGCTCTCGGAAAAACACGGACATATAAAAATGAATTTATTCTAAAAATGTCCTTCTCAATACCATGCAGAACAAGAATTTTTGTAAAGTGTCTGTATATCTAAGGATATATAGATTCGAAATATGCATTTCCTTTGACATTTGAATTGGTACTTGTATAAATATAGCTCACGTTATTCTATATTTTGGAATAAAATTATTGTAAAGCTAAATCAAACTTTTAGAACACAAAGTAATGTAGAGGTGATGATTTCTTTTTATCACCAATATTAACTTACCTTGTATGATCTTGTATATCAAGTATAAGCATCTATTTCACGTCTTATAAAAAAGAAGTCTGTTTGTTAACATTTTTTATCATGTTCACTCCAAAAATCGTGGTCACACTCGAAAAAACCCTATCAAATCACTCGAAAAAAAAAAAACGATCCCAGTCGGACACTATACCTTCTGTGGCATTTTTGTATAGGTCTTGCAATTATGATAATTTTCACTGTTTGCAGTACTTATCTACGGGGCGCCGAATGGGACTTGAACTTTTTGTAATCAAAATAAATTTTGTGTACACAAAATTCAATTCTGTCATAAAAAAAATCATTTTTGTCTTACAAAACTATGTGATACAGACTTGTTTTATGAGAACTTCAATTTTGTAATGATAAAATTCTTTTTTGTAGACAAAATTCATTTTTGTCATGACAAAATAGAGTTTTGTCAAATAGGTACATGAGGTATGCAAATATAAACTTATTTGCATACAAAATTGACTTTTGTTACCCGATATGGAAATTAAAACACAAAAGTCAATTTTGTGAGACAAAATTGAATTTGTACGCAATTAACATGTTGATTAAATTAGCATCCTGTGATTTTGAACTTAAAATTATTTTTAGTGTAGACAAAATGAGTTTTGTTAAACAGAAGTGAAAATTTAACACAAAATTGACTTTTGTGACGTGACAAAAATGACTATTGTGACACAAAATTGACTTTTGTGACAAAAAATTGAATTTTGTGAAACAAAATTGACTTTTGTGACGTGACAAAAATGACTTTTGTGACACAAAATTGACTATTGTGACACAAAATTGACTTTCGTGACACAAAATTGACTTTTGTGACGTGACAAAAATAACTTTTGTGACACAAAATTGACTATTGTGACACAAAAATGACTTTTGTGACACAAAATTGACTTTTGTGACATGACAAAAATGACTTTTGTGACACAAAATTGTGACGTGACAAAATTGAATTTTGTGACACAAAACTGACTTTTGT